>OZ030016.1:10155210-10417710 GCA_964023405.1 Apodemus agrarius
TTACTACGTGTTAGCAATCCAGACGCAATAAAAAAAAAAAAAAAAAAAAAAAAAAAAAAACGTCGGGAATGCACAACACGCGCTGGGAAATAGGTAATAGGTCCGAGGACCCGCTACACTGTGCTCCCTTAAACCTGGCAGCATTTGGATCCAGGCTGGCCGGAAGCTCACACGTGGGATGAGGCCCCTTGGGCAGCACCCATTTTAATGTTCTATGTGGATGGTAGCTTTGTGGTAGGTACAGGCATTGAGGAGATCCGTAGTAGAAGGACAAGGGCATTTCAACATTCAGTGTAAAATGGACATTTGTATGAAAAAAAAAATGTAGCTTTCCTTTCAGAAAAAGGAGGACAAAGGGAGATACAGAAAAAAATGCATTAAACTGGACAGGTTTGACCGGATCCTGCCTGGGAAACCTAAAAGTCAGGATGTTCTCCACGTGGAGCCCGCCCCCCCCGCCCCTCCCCTCCCGCTCCTCCCCCCTCCCCGACTGCTCAGAAGCCATGATAATAATAACCAAAGAGGGAGGAGGCGATGTAGCAGCGAGCAGAGCACACAGTTCACGCAAGTTCAGCCAGACTGTACTCATGTGGAGCAAACGCGCGAGGGAGTCTAGTCAAGCCCCAGTGAGTCAACACGTAGCGTCCCTCCGCCCTCCCCTCCTCCTTTCCCAAGGACACCTCTCCGGGTCTGTGTGTTTGACCTTTCCAAGGAAATGACTGCAGCTGGCTGGCGGGAGGGGAGGGGAGGGGAGGGTACGGGGCAGGGGTGGTGGTGGTGAGGCTGAGATCGAGCAGCAGCCTGGGCAGCAGCTGCAGTTAGGCAGTTATCCACCACATCTGGATGCAGGGGCTGGCTCCCTGCTCTTTTCCCAGAGCATTTGAAGTGTCACAGCTTCCTCTTAGGTACCAGGGAGCCTTGTAAGGGACAAGTATGATGCTCTCTGCTCTCTGTAGGGGCGCGGAGGGGCACCGACCCTCTACCTATACAAAGTACCGCCGCGCTTGCTCCTGATTTAAAAAACCCAAAAGCATCAAGGTGAAGTTAGAGGACCGGTCATCCTTGATAAAATCTGCTTCTATGGCAAAGTAGGCGGTAAGGTTCCCACCTAGCCTGGAGACGTGGAGAAGAGGATGAAGGAGCTGATGGCCTTCTACAGCCGTGTCTTAAACAGAGTATTAAAAACAAGGCTCAGGTTTCAGAGGGAAGTTTAAGATCCTGTAGCTGCCCAGTGACAACTCTTAGGCAAATGTGACTGCACAGATTTCCCTGTTCACTCAGCTGGGAAAACCCACCAGATGATCCCTGTCCTCCTTCAAAACCTAGTCCATCTCTCGGTACCAAGAGCCACTCGTGTTTCTGGCTCCAGGACAAATACTAAAGCTCGCGGCCCAGGCTGAAGCTCTTTCATGGTGCTTTGCTCCCCAAAGTCCCCTCAGAAAGTTAGAGCAGGCAGCTGCCCCCAAACCCCCCTGGGGCCTGCTGACTTTTACAGCTCCTTGGGAGTACTCTGAGTTTATCCTGGGAAGATAAGAGGTGATCATTGCTTTCACTTTGCAGGGGTCTGGGAGGGACAGTCAGTTTTGCCTGGGCAGGTAGGGGTGGGGTGGGGGCTGGGGGTGGGGCTGGAGGCGGGGCTGGGGCATAAACATCTCTCTGTTCCTCTCTTTATTTTCTCATCCTAAGCATTCACATTCCCTTATTCAGCAAGTGGTGAGTTGGGGGGGGGGTCAACAACTGTTAACAGCAGCTATCCAAGCCCTTGACCACTGAAGAGACAAGGACGCTCTGAGAAGAGCCCGAAGCGAGAGAAGGGGAGGCCTTTGAGTCCATACTACACGCCCGTCACGTCACTAATACACATCTTGCCAGGAACTCACGGAGCCCAGAGTCATATTTTCTCTCCAAACAAACAATTTATAGGTCAGAAATCTGTGTTTCGCGAATGCTCTGTTGTCTTAGTCTCAAGCGTACCCAGTGCAAAGGTATCAAGGGAATGATTGGCCTGCGGAAAAGCAGGCTGCCCAAGCCCCTAAGAAAGCTACTTCCCGCGTTGCTATAGCAACTGGAGGAGCCTAGGGTAGAAGGGCAGAGTTGTTCAGATTCATCTACTGCTTCCAACAGATTGACTTCGTCCAAGCCCAGTCATATTTCCCCATCATCAGCGCTGCAGTATTAGTTTCATTAAAAAGAATAACGATAATAACAACAGTTTCTGTCTGAAGTTGATACATTTGAGCCTTTTCCCTAGTGCGATTGAATTGTCTTTTTATCTCTTGAAGGCAGAAGTTGTACTGTGATCCTTCAGGATCCTATAGAACTTACAGTCACACATTCACCAATAATATGGCCAGGACTTGCGCCAGTGGGGTTTGACGGTAATTACACTTTGATGGCTGGAACATGACCTGTGAAATGAGTTGCTGGTCTCTGTTAACTCCTAACGGACATCAAGCCATGTTCCCTCGGAATCTGAGCACTCCCCTCTCTCCAGCCCCTGAAGTTGGAGTTGGGCATGATTTCTCTGGAGGGGAAATTGCAGAGACTCCTTCTAAGCAATTATGTTTTGCCTTTCTTTTTCTCTAGGCAGCAGAAATCTATACAATTAGTCTCAAAATACTCTGTGAGATGTGTGTAAATAACACAAACCCTATTTACAGGCAGGGCAACCCTGCCAGAGAGCATGTTATCTGCCCTCATAGGGTGAAGGGCGGGTAATTAGTAGCAGCAGGAGGAGAGATTCTAAGCCACTGGAAAAAATTTTTTTCTTTACCTCAAGAAACACAGCCAATTAAGGAACAGCAGGGGATGGAGATGTGTCAATATTTGCTGATTTATTATTAAAGTTCATTTTTATTTTATAGGATGTGCTGATACGTTTGGGTCTTTTTTTTTTTTTTTCATTAACAAGTCTCTTGATGTCCTTTCTAACAATACCAAGAGAGGGTGATAAATGCCTGCAGTGAGAAACGGGAGTTGGGATTGGAGGCAGATCTAAGAGGATGGAGTAGAAATTCATAAGGGCATGAAAGGTTTCAGTTGACTAAAGGAAAGTTTCCTTAGGGGGAGAAAGCACACCTATACTGTGGAAGACCAGTGCTAGGCGCTGAAAGATTAAAAAAAAAAAAAAAAAAAAAGCTCTGCCCGAGTCTCGCCCTCGGGTCTCCCACGCCCCGAGTGGAATACAGTAACATGTTCTCTAACAATATGGTAGGGCGGGGCCTGCGGTAGGCAGACACTTCCTCGCTCTCCTGTGCAGCGGCCAGTGCTTCCTTGGGAATTTGAACAGGATGGATGGGATCTCTTCAGTATCTTCCCAGGCAGACATGTGAAGAAAGGTAGTAGGGACCACGAGTAAGGGTATAATGCTAGCAATAGTAAAGCTATTGGAGGCTTATGGCAACCACTTTGAACAATGGGGCTTGAGGTTTAGGATATTTGTTGCAAATAGCTGGTGGTCAGGCTGAGAAAGCCAGTGAGGGTTCTCTAGTGGATTATGAACAAAGAGTCAGGAACTTTGGAAAGTCTGCCACGCTGATATAACATAAAAAAAAAATAAAGAATAAAAAAAAGAGAGAGAAAGATTTCCCTGCACTGTTTTATAGGAGATGAGTTTGGAGTCTTCTACTTTGACCTGTGTCCTAGAAGGAGCCCTTAACAGATAAAGCAGGGATATTCTGAATTTCTGTCAACCTGTATCTCTGAGTTCTTTCTCCTCGTAGTAAGTGGTTTTGTAACATGGCCCTGTGCAAGGTTAAATGGATTTGCAGGGGCAGCAGCCTGAAGGGGCCCTGAGTGTGTGTGTGGGGGGGGTGGGGGTGTGTGGGGGGGAATGCTGGTTCAGGTATTTCAATGACACCCATCCCGCTCAGTGCCGGAGGCAGGGTTTTGAATGGCAGGGAGAGGGTCCCACTGTGCAGGGAAGCCTCCGCGGCCTGAAATCTCTTCTCTGTCTTCTGTCCTCTGCAGGAGCAGCAATGGAAACCAGTGTACTGCAGCCTCGCCAGCTCGTGCCTTCCCAACCCTCTCACTGAGAAGCCAGGAGGCAAAGTAAGACTGCTTCTGTGTCTTGCCGAGTGGTATAACTTGAGCAAAATGGCTTTCATTTCTTTTTGTCTTGAGGTATCGGGAGGGGGGATTTATCAAGTCCATTTCATAGGAATACTTGTTAACAGTCCTGAACTTGAACGCCTAGGTTGACACCCGTGAAATCTGCCCTTGGCAAAATGTTAATCTGACAATCTTGGTTGGGGGCATCCCCGGCCTCAGCATCTGCCTGCCGCTCCATCCCCGAGACGCCTCCCCCACCCCCTTCAGTCTCCCGAGCTTCCCCATCCATTAGGACCTGTTAGAAGGACAACGGTCCACTTACAGTCACCACATCTCAGTGTGATGTTCACACACAGCTCTCTGGTTTAAAATATTTGTTATTTAAGCCATTTTGTAGCGTAAAGATGTTGCCTCTAAATGGTGTCTATGTTGTACCTGCTGTTGTTCTGGACTTGAAATCAGACCCATCCAGCAACAGGAAGAGTGGAGGCTTCCTAGAGTTGTGCTGGTTGGGTTCAAATTGAAGTTCTGGCCTCTGCTAGCTCTAGATTCTGGGCAAGTTCCTTGTGAAAAGGGACATCAGATAACAGGCCTGCTTTGTGGGGTCACAGCGGCGGAATACTTTAATACAAAAACTACGAAGCAAGTATTTCTTTAAACCTGTCTTATCCTCTGTCTTTCCAAGTATTGGGTGGGTTGTAAATATGAGTTGATCGAATGAAATGAAAGACTAAATGGTATGTTTGGGCAAGCCAGAGTCTCCAAGTGGCTTAACTGGAGAAGCTGGGCAAGTGGAGAAGCTGGAAGGGGGGCAAGCCACTTCACAAAGGTAGAGAGAACCTTACTGCATCTCCTCGGCACCACTTCACAGGCGGAGTGTGCTGTACCTGCTTCTTCGGAGTCGTTCTGTCTTCAGCTGTGGAGATGTATCTGAGGGCCGCACACAATCCAATGCCTAGGATGAAGTGTAGTCTCTGGAAAGGAAAGACACAAAACCAAAATCAAATAAAAAAAAAAAACTCTTCACGTGGGTCTCTCATAAATGCATATGGGCAGAGCCAGTTTTCACAGCTTCTGTAGCGGAACAGGTCTCTCTCCCTGCCTAAGTCTGGGTCATTTTGCTGGAGCCGTGCATCCCACCCAGGGAGTGGTCTGCGGGGTGAAATCCCGGATGAGGAAGCCAGCCTGTTTTGTCAGCAGTCCTGACATTGAGCGGGCGTGGCAGGGAACAAGCTAAGCTTCCTGAGACTGTGTTTGCTCAGTGTTCAGTGAGGGTCTGTACTTCCCCTCTGCTGACTTCAGTTCAGTGAAAGGAGTTTCATGTGTCCCAACGATAAAGGCAGCCAGCAAAGAAAATACTGCTCAGAGGCCACAGGCTGCGTTAACAGCCATCCCGGCGTCCCTTGCTTCACCCAGCTGCTGCCCGCTCCAGTCAACAGACTCTTACTAAAGCACCACTCTGCCTGTGGAGGGAGAGCTTGACCATCTTCAAGGATCAGGTCTTAAGTTGATGGATCTCAAAGAGGTCTCACTTGACCAACTGGAAGGGAATCAAGCCCAGTACGGCCACTCTGGACTCAGTGGCGTGATCTCAGTGTGTGGCCCTTTGGCTTCCTTCATCTGCCATGCAGTTAGCAGATAGATTTCTGTGTTTCCCCCAAAACTGTTGGGTTGAGATGGATCCCACCGGACATTTTTTGTCCTCTCTTTTCTCATATTCCTGGCATCTGGGCTTAATACAGTTGTTGAAAACTACCCTAGTGAATTCACTTGTCAATCACTCTGATATCCAAGTGCCTGATGGGAGTGCAGGGGGTGGGGGTACATGACCCTGAAAGTAGACTTCCAGCCTTCATTTGCAGGAGCCGAGGGAAGATATTGGCTATGGACTGTTGGCACTGATCTGCTCAGAATAGAGCCTGCCTTCCTCACTACACAAACAAAACAAAGCAAAACAAAACAAAACAACGTCAACAACAACAAACTTTTCCTGTGGGTGAAGGATTGATAGAAGCTGTCCCTGGATGGCAGCTCAGCTGTCCCATTTAACTCAGGACCGGCGTTTCCTTAATGGAGAGAAAGGAAGGTCTTAAAAATTCCAGCTAGACAGAGAAGTCCAGTGTGAGCTCATAATAGGAAAAAGAAGAACATTTGGGAGCAACTCTAGTAAACCGGCCAAGGGATAAGCCTTTTCCTTAATGGCCGTGATTGGAGAAAAGCGGGACAATGGATCCTAAGTAAGAAAGAGAGGCCAGAAAAAGTCACTATAGGCAGCAGGTAAGCAAACCCTGAACATGGGGTTATTCACATAAAGAAGAGTTGAGTGTTTTATTTTTTTTTTTTACAGACGGACTTGGAGTCAGGGCCTTTTGGGTGGATCATACAAATTTATGCAAATAAGAACGCAAATGTTAAAAGTATGTGTCTTGGGATTTCCTGGGACGAGCTCTGCAGTCTTGGTTTCCTACTTTGCAGCTGCTTAAGATCATGCTGTGAAAGCCAGAGCTAAGCTTAGTCCGCCAGAGTCCTTGGCACTAAGGCTAGAGGACTTTTCTGTGCAACACATAGGAGATGCTCTCTCAGGGTTAAAGCAGGGTAAAATGCTGACAAATATTTAACAGTAAACATGGTATCCCTTAGAGCAGGGTCTAACTAAGAGTAGCTGTGACCCCCCTACTTGGGGGTTACATATCAGATAGCTTACTTATTTACATTATGATTCATAACAGTAGCAAAATTCGAGTTATGAAGTAGCAACCAAAAATAATTTCGTGGTGGTGGTGTGGGGTCACCACGGTATGAGGAACAGTTTTAAAGGATCGCAGGGTTAGGAAGGTTTAGAAACACTGCCATAGAAGTTGCTTAGATAACAGTAAGTGCAAAACAGATTTCAGGCTTTAAACAAATTAATTGAAGATCCAAAGTGAACTGTTCAAGTGGAATTAGACCACCACGACAGAGATACAAGGATCCAGGGATCTAGGCAGTAGGTAAGGGGGTCACATGAAACTCCTCTTCCCAGATGCCCTGGGAAAGTCCTACTAGTGCTTCTGGAAGGCACTGTGCAGACGCCTTCAACTCACGGGCCCTGGGACATGAAAGGAGACAGAGCTGTTGGATTAGGGACTTCCCACAGCCAGGGCGAGACCAGCCTGCCTTTCTTGAAGGACTTCAGATGACAGTCAGATGTGTCTTGGCTCCACAGAATCATAATGTGAAGACGAGATTTGGCTGGCGAAGAAAGAGACAGGGAGATAACGCACGAGGAGGGTAGTGGTGTTATTAAATGGAAGGGTGGGTAGGAAAATAAACACGCTCCCTGGGCCTTCTGCACTGCGGGGTGAGCGGAGGGGAAACTGAAGGAGCCAGGTGGAAGTGACTGGATAAACAAGAGATAAAGGGCGAGGGACGAGGACTGCCACTCAGTGTGATAGTGATGTCAAGGCTGGAGGCCTCTGTGCGAAGAAAGAATGGGGTGCCCTCTCTACAGATAAATCCTTAGCTTGAACAAAATTAGGATATTGTTCTTACTAAAGAGCATTTGGCCTTGGAAATGGGAGGGGCGGCCTTCCCTGGCACCGCCCCTTCCTACCTGAGTTGTCTCTCTTTGGTCTGGGTGAGCGGTACCTGTTCTTTAAGTACCTCTTAACTTTGACTCTTCACGTTTATTACTTAGGGTTTATTAGGTGACCCAGAAAGATAGAAATAACAACCCCCAAACCAGTCTGTGGCTTGATACTGCCTTAAAAACCAAACAAAACCTATCAAAAGGCACGGGGAACAATCAGGAAGTCGTTCTTAGCAAAGCAAGTCTTTTCAGTCGCTATAGTTACTGATGGTCCTAACTTTTCCATGTAAGGGTGACTGGTTTAATTGCATCTGCTCTCTATACATCTAGCTTTGGGCCATTAAAGTAAAATGAATTAAGCCAATTATTTGTCTTCTGGGAATTTCTGTGGCAAAAAAAAAAAAGAAAGAAAGAAAGAAAGAAAGAAATCTTCAAGATACTAGGTCCATTTCCTTCTGCTTCTAAAACGATAGCTGTTTTAGTTGGACCTATGTCCGAGATGCAAGCTCAGAGTACATTCTTAGCTTCTTTAGCGTCAGGACATGGCTGTACCTAGATTGTGACCAGTGGGAAATGAATGAAAATAATGTTTGTGAATCCAGTCCCTTTTACTGAGTGCCATATGACTGCGTTAGCCAAAGCTGTGATTGCTACCGTGCAGTAAGACAGGACAGCAGAGGACCACACTGAAGACTTCGGGTCTCTGACTCTCGAGTCTGTGGCTGTTTATGGGTGCTTTAGACAGACATTTCCCTCCATCTTGTTTGCATCTCTGCTGTTTTGGCTGCTGCTGTTGTGGTGGCCAAGTCAGTAGTTACCTGGAGCAGGAGACAGAGTCTGCCCTGTGGAGGAGATCAGAGTCCAATGCAGGTCAAGAAAGAACAATACCTATGGGGCAAAGAAATGAGGAAACTGAGCTGTGACCACCCATCTCCTAAATCCAGCCTGGATGAGGACTAGAGGCAGAGAAGCTAACTTTGACCTCTAAGGGAAGGCTGGCAAGACCCTGTCTTAAACCTAGGTATCTGGGTTCAAAGAAATTCACAGAACTGAGGCCAATAAAATTTGAATATATTCAAGAGCTATAGTAGATAAAGGAGCATGGGCTACACTGTTTTCCAGATCCTTGTTTATGGGCTAATGAGGTGACTCAGTGGATAAAAGCACGTGCCACCTGCGCGCCTGGATTTGATCCCCAGGACCTGCATGCTGAAGGAAAGACGGAACTGACTCTTGAAAGTCATCTTCCGACCTTCAAGTGTGCACATGCGCATGTGCCTATGTATGCATATGCACAAAATGAACAAGCAAATGTAATTTAAAATCTTAAGTGCTATATTGGCACCCGTAGATTAATGCTGGCGTTAGTCATTCAGGGAAAAGCTTCTGTCTTGCTGTGGTTAATGCAGAGACTCACAGGAGAGGAGAAGGAGTGACAGGGAATGCCGGGTCCTAAATGGGATAGCTAGGATCAATGGTCAGGGGTCATCTGGAAGAGGAGACAGGAAGAAAAAATCATAAGAGCCGGAAGTTAGAGCGGTGTGTTGAGACCGGCTGCTGCATGTGGTGGGGTCATTGCAGGCACAGACGCACTCCATTTCTGCTTATCTGCACAAGACTGAGCCTGTCGTCACTGTTTTATCGTGCATGGGCCACGGGGTAGGGGACGCAGGACTCATGAGGCAGTTAATGGGTACTGGAGAAAGGCTGCCATTGTTTTTATCAGTAGTGTAGCCACTGATAAGTTGTCCATGTTCCAGTAAGCAGCCCCTCACTCATACTTCTATAAGCAGCTCTAACCAAGTTCAATGGGTCCCTCCTCCCCCCCCAGTTAAAGTAGGAGGGGTTTGTTTGAGGAAAAAGGGGTTACCGAAGGAGGGGGGGGTTAAGGAGAGAGGATCGTGGAGATGGGGTGAAAATGACTCAAAGCTTGGTATACACACCCGTGAAATATTCAGAGAATCAAAAAGGTAGGATAAATGTTTTAAACAAAAGCAAAACCGGAAGCAAAGAATATAATCATAGCGGAGTCGCTGCCCACCCCATAATCTTCCTTTCGTCTGTAAGGGCTGCAGACGCTTTTAGGAATATGCCTTTATCGTCAACTCTGAACCACCGCAGTTCTGTTAGTTGTGTCAATCACAGTGTTGTGGGAGAATGAACTGATTCCTCCTATCTCACTCTGGGACTGGGTGGCTTCTTTAACATTAAAGAATAATTTCCAATAAACTTCTAAGAAGGCAACTGTTCCCACTGCCATATACTGAAGCTCAGGTCATTTTTTTTCCACTGATTTTTGTTGAGAATCCTTGGCACCATGGTGTGGCGCGTGGTAGGGACCTTCTGCTGGTGGCCCAGGAAGCTGTTTGCTGTTCAACTTCTGTTTACCCCCATCCATAAAGATGTTTCAGGCTTTATTTTCTATGTTGTAGGCTTACTGAAGGCAGGCAATTTTAAAACAAATACTATTAGTGCTGTCCTGTAAACAATGAGTAATCAAGAGTAGGAATATATAATACTAAAATTGAGATGCCTGAAATCTCACCATCACCTAAAAGACAACTGGAACTAAGGTTTGCAATATTAGCTCCACCCTTAGGAGATCATCTAGGTTGGAAAACATAGTCTAAGACACTCAGGCATGAATCCTGAACTCCTTTCGTTCTTAACAGGCAAGGCAGTTCTGTCAACAACCTCAGGGAGAACTCAAAATTATTTTTAAAACTCTTAACAAAAATGCATAAATTGCTGACAATATAATATACATCTTCCTTTAAACCTAAAAGTACCCAGTACCAACTCTAAGATGTCCCAGAAAATAAATGAAATATGAAGAATTGATATCTGCAGGATATTAATAAAAGTCTGTAATTCCACAATATGTTGAGGTCTAGACGCAGTAAAAATAAGAAATGATAAATATAAGAAAGACAAATGTATATCTTCTGATCTTTTTGTTACTCCTATTTACAGAAGCTAAACTATATAATACAATATACACAAACTAGGTATGTGCACACATACACACACATAAGCAGTGACCAGACCCTTGCTGTTGTGGTATTCACTATTATCATAGAGCATAGGGTGGGAGTTGTACTACACGGATACCGTTTACTTTTTCCTTATCTCGATGAGCCAGTACTTTCCATTAGCAGTGCCCTAACTTGTCTCTCAGAGTCCAGCTGAAAAGTCTCAACTGCCAGTTTTGCTCAGTAGACTAACCCAAATGGTACCAAGAGAGGAGGAAACTTAGATTTACATTACCTACCATGGGTGATGTAGCATGCTTTAAACAGCATCGCAAGGCCTTTTGGTCCAAATGATAGCAGCAGCAATTATTGCTGTAATGGCTACCACTGTTTGAGGACTCTGCGGCAGACACTAACGTAAGTTTTTATAGGCAGTATGTCACTTAATTATTTTACAGATGAAGCCTAGAGGATAAACAACTGCTTCAAGGTCCCCAAACTAATAAATGGCAGTAGAGATGGCATCCAGATCCGAGCATGCTGACTTCAGAACCTGTGCCTTTCCCCACTGCCTGAGATGTTGCTCCAATGATGAAATATAAGTGACGTTTCCTAAGAGGACACAAGAAAGATGGAAAGAAAGAAAGAAAGAAAGAAAGAAAGAAAGAAAGAAAGAAAGAAAGAAAGAAAGAAATGAAGGAAGGAAGGAAAGAAAAGAAGGAAGAGAGAGAAAGAGAGGGAAAGAAGGAAGGTAGGAAGGAAGGAAGGGAAAGGAAGGAAGGAAGGAAGGAAGAAAAGAAGAGAGGAAGAAAGAGAGAAAGAGAAAGAAAGGAAGGGAGGGAGGAAGGAAAGGAAGAAAGACCTTCCTATATTCTATATTTTAGGTCATTCTAGTTACAGTTAACCTATATTAGATTCCCTTTTACCAAATGGCCCTGATTATAAATAGCAACGCTGCACCAACAGGAAATCTATGTGGGCATGCAGCGTTAGGTGAATCTTCTAAGGCAATTTCTTTGCAAAGAATTTTAATGGGAGTTCAAGCTGCACTCATGTCACCGTGTTATTCAGATCAAAATATTCAGAAGCTGCTCCTCAGAAGCTATTCCATACGCTTAGGTGCCCCAGTTGATTTGCTGTGGGAGAAGGAGGCTTGGTGCTCACAGAATCCATGAGGCTAGGCATTTGATGCTAAGGATATTGACATTCCCAAGGAAAGGAGTCAGAGTGGCATTATTAAATATCATTAAAGCCTGGTCTAATGAAGGAATCAAAACAAAGTCACGGGTGGAGCTGAGATCTCCCGCTCGCCACCAACGCTTGTTAAGTTTTGCATATAGGTCATTGGGATGCCTGTTAAAGTAAATGAGTATAAATGAAGAGAACAGAGAACAGATCTTGCATAAAAGTTTATGGTCTGGAGAGTAGGCAGGTAATTAGGGTGCAATGAACTCCCCAATTGTGTCTGTTTTTAAAGGTCATTTCCTGCATTTCATGAGAGATGGAGAATTACTTTTGGTCCCCATAAAGTGTGCCTTGTACCCTTATGAACATTTCCTCCAGCCCACCTTATTTTAAGGTTGGTTGATTGTATGTCTGCCTCTCACTAGCTTGTAATATCCTTTACTACAGGCTGGCATGGGGCAGGCTTGTACCTTATTTCTTATTCATGTTCCCAAAACACCAAATGGAGTATAGGTGCTTACTAAGAAAGGGGAGTGGTATGAAAAGAATCTGTATATCACCGAATCTAAGATCTGTGTGGTGTGACTCCCTGGTCTTTAGGACTCTTTCAGCTTAAGATACCTTCTGTACCCTGGTAAGAGCTCCTCACTGAAAAAACTCAACAGCCTCTTACTGAATGATAACTCATTTGCAAAAGTCAGAAATGTCAGAAATGTCACTTCTCCATTAAGGACTTAAAAAAAAATAGCAACTGGGTCAAAGAGCCATTTTGTTGAGATTAGAACAGGGGAGATGGAGAGGAAAGAGGGGAAGGGATTGTGTTCTCACAAGCACAAACCTTTTCTTTGTTGTATCGGAGTGTCTTGCCAGAATCATAAGAAAACAGAACCTGCCAGAAACAAAGATGGCAGAGCCCTGTTCCTCACTAGCTGGACTTCCACAGCACCTGACTCAGATTGCCTCTTCTTGAAGGCTCTTTCTTCCTTTGCTTTCACAAACTCAAACCACTCTGGCTCTCATCCAGTTGTCTTTATCTTGAAGAACCTCCACCACATCTTTAATTTAGGGTCTCCCCATGTAGCATCTCCACTACATCTCTGACTTTGGGTCTCCCCTTGGGCCATCTCCATCCCATTTCTGACTTTGAGTTTTCCCGTACTGCATCTCTACTGCATCTCTGATTCTGGGTGGCACCATGGGGGCATCCTGGCACTCTGTTTTAAGACCATCAACTCTTGTTCTTTGAGCAGATCTTTATTCTCCCGACTCATTTAGTCAACATGTTCAAACCCAACCAGTTAATTCTCTTTCCCTTCTGTTTCTCTGTGGTTAAAGTTCCTCCCTGTACCCAAGAATTCAAGCTGGGCACTTGGTCATCATCCGTAATTTCTTCCTTCTGGACAATTACTCTGCTAGCCACTAGAGTGAGATGACTCTAAATCCTTAACATCACACCCTATCTTTCTACGTCACTATGGTGCTGACTGGAGCCTGGACCTTCTCTTATCAGATACTGTATGCCAAGTGTAAATGCAATCAATTTACTTGACTGAGGAGAGTGCCTTCCCATTGGCTAATGCACTTTTGTGGCTATATCCCCTTGTACACAATTTTCCCTCTTGTTGTGCTCCTTTCATTTATTCTTGCTTGGTTCCTTATTCTCAAAATTCTACTTCTGGTCTACCTCCATTTCTTTTCCTTCTCTACCATGGTGGCTCATCCCAGTTGGGTCTGTACTTTGCATTTCCATGGTTGTATGCTCTCACGTGTCACATCTTCTGATCACTGGAGAATCTTCAGTGTGTGTTAAACACATAGCACACACTAGGCACCCAATGACCCAGAACCCCTCCTGTGACCACGCATTGTGTCTTTACAGTCATTTCACTCCATGCCCAGAGCCAGAGCTCATTCAGACTCTGAATTAAATTCTCTCCACTACAGAACCAGACCCTTGACCTGAATTAAAATACCTCTTTTCTATGTAGATGATTAATGCCCATTAATGCCTATTATTATGCTGGAACTCATTGTATAAAAAGAAAGAAAAGTAAAAGGCAAGATGATTATCAGTTCCAGGCCATAAAGACAGATGCCTTGACCAACGTGAATGCCTCTCCATTACCTCCTAACAATGAGATAATTGAGGAAGATGGGCATATTATCCAGTTTAGGTGATTGTACCAGGTCTGTTTTATGAAAGAGAAAGGCAGTGGCAGGTAGAACTTCCTGCTGTGCCAGAGAGGAGGGGATCATTGTGGACAGTCGTGGCAGGTGCAGAATGCATAATGAGATGAAAAATGGCGACAGAACGCAGCCTAGACTCTTGATTTGAGATCAATCAAAACGGAAAGTTCAGCTTCTTGTAGCTCAGAAATTCTGGCATTCTGTTCAGGAGCAGTTGAGATCTGGCGTGGAGGAGAGCTTAAGTATGAAAGGCTGCACTCCTCAGTTTTAGTTAACATCTATATTATAAAGACAAGCTTTACACTCATCATATTTTTTTTTAAAGTCTCCAATCCAGTTCCCAGCATGTATGTCTGACAACTCACAGACCTCAGTAAGTCCAGTTCCAGGAGGGTCCAACGCTTCTGCTCTCCACAGGCACCTGGACTCACATGCCTATCCCCACACGTGGAGATAGATGCAATGAAAACTAATAAACTTCTTTAAATGTTTTCACACACCTTAATTTATCTCACCATAAAATAATGCTTTGGACAAGGAGAGTATATACCACAGCTTCAAACTAAAATGCTATTAAATGTAACAGAGGAATATTCCTGAGCATTTTGAAAAACATAAAGTTACACAAATCTTAAGGGATATAGGAAGAATTGTTCTGTGTTTGTAGATCATTGAAATGCCACCTCTCATCTGATATTAAGTATTCTATGAATATATGCCATACTTTCTGTAAATATATCCAGAGAGAGAGAGAGAGAGAGAGAGAGAGAGAGAGAGAGAGAGAGAGAGAGAGACTTCTGTCTCCTAGGTAGCTCATTCCATAATGTTAGTTCTGATATGGATAGTAACTAACATACATGGTGTGCTAGCTATACACATGCTACACCTTGGAACTTATGTCTTCAAAAGTCCTGGATAGTATGAATCGTGTTTTGAAAAGGTCCTGCTGTTATTTCCATTATACAGATGAGAAAACTGAGGCTGAGCAATGTAAGGCAACACATTCTATGATCAATGTATCACACAAAGGGGAGGGCCCGACTTTACCTTCATGGCCTTAGCCTTAAGCAGCACAGATATCATGTCCTCTCTAAATTTCTCCCCAACATCTTCCCAGTGCTCACAGAAGTCATGGGTCCTTGTCTCAGTGAGAGGCCAGGCAAAGTGTCTACTCCTTTTTCACAGCATTGACAACAGCCGTCCTAACCGTCTTGGCCGGCACTGTTTCTATGGGATTTATAGGTGTATCACCTTCTGTCTTTCCATGTGACTTTCAGCATGAGACTCCATTCTTTGACAGATTCTATTTTGGGCTCTTATACAATTGCCACATGATAAAGTTACATTTTATGTAAAATTAGCTTTGGTGGAAATGTGGAAAGATAAGGTTTAGTCATAGCCTTGTGGTCAAACCACAGGCACTTTGTGCTTTGTTAACAGGCCCCAGCTCTGCTGTATTCTCACAACCGGGAGTTTTACTGGAACTTAGAACTTTGCATGTAATATGGTCATACCTTATGTTCATAGCATGGTTTGTTTCCCTAGGATGCTGAGATCTCTTGCAAGGAAGACTCATCAGTAACATTTTGTAGATTCTGTTTGTATCTAGGAACGCTCACCCAGCATTAATCCCACCCCAAATTTGGATGATTAAATAATCATTTTGCTTCTAATTCTGTGTTGTACCAGTTAGGTCGGACCATCTCAGTGGTTCCTGTGAACGTGTGGGGCTCAGTTAGCTTCCGGGTCAGAAGAATCTCAAGTGAGGTGGCTAGACTCTCATCCTTCTGGAGCTGATCTGGACATTAGCACCTGGCAGAAGATGGCTCATATAGCAATGGAACCAAGAAAACCCAGGAGCCCTAAGCTCAGATCCTGAGTGTCACCCGTGATTCCGTGATCTGTTAAGCAAAGTTGGCAAATGTCAAAGCTGGAAACACAGACTCATCTCCTGATGAGAAGATTTAAAGTCCTTTGAAATGTTCTGCACTTCAGAAGACATGAAGAGTGTAGTCAGCTACACCGTAAGATCTTATCATTTGTCTTGCCATCGAAATTACACCTTGAGTATTTCTTTCATAGGAATTTTAACTGACCAAGCTCTAAAAATGAAGGTCTATGTGGTTTCCCCAGGTGTATGCCTGTGATTCAGTAAGACAAGCCAAAACAGATCCGATGTAAGAAGCGAAAGGAAAAATACACACCAAATTCTAATGCTCCCTTCAGATGAAAGAGCAAAGAGGTTTGCAGGGATCACCAACAGACACTGCTCATGGATGAGTTAGAGTTGGGCTTGGCAGAAAACAGAAAGTTAGAAACGCAAGTGGGAGGAAGGAATGAGAGAGATACGGATGTCAGAGGTGCATTGTGGGTCCAAGGAGGCTGGTGACAAAGTACAAGATACTGATGAATAAATGAAAGAAATAAAGGCCTGCGAGGATGCGTATGTAGAATGTGAACTAGGTGCTCTGGGACGGTATAGGAACCCCAGTGCTTGGGGGGTCCTGAGGCAGGAGAAATATGAGTTTTAGACAAACAGGAAGAGTATTTCAAATGAGGAAAAGGAGGAGGAAGGAGAAAATTAAATCTGGACTTGAATTTTGAGGCAGTAAGGAACTATACATGCTTTTTGCGTGGCTTTTGTTTGCTTGATGGTATGCTTTTAAATAGTTATTTATTTTTATGTACCTTGGTGTTCTGCCTCCATGTATGCTTGTGTAGGGTTGCCAGATCCTCTGAAACTGGAGTTACATACAGTGGTGAGGCACCATGTGGGTGCTGGGAATTGAACCTGGCTCCTCTGGAAGAGCAGTCAGTGTTCCTCACCACTGAGCCGTCTCTCCAGCCTAAAACTGCTGCAAGACTAGCCTCACATTAACCTGAAGGGGGCATTTTTGGAGTCAGGAAAACCATTCCCAGTAAGCCTTCCAGTCTTTTTTTTTTTTTTTTTTTTTTCTTAATAAAATCAAATGTCTAAATGACCTAAATAATCGCCTAGCTAGGAAGTTTCATTTCTGCTGCTCCAAGGAACACCAGGCGCCAGCTTTCGGAAAGGGGAGGAATATGTTGTTTTTCTTGAAGAGAAACAGGAAATGTAGTGACTTCTGCTTAAATTCAAGTCATTATGTCATGTGTGCAGACTTTTCAAGGTTATTCCCCTCAATGGCAAACTGGCAGTTGGCAGAAGCAAAAAGCTGACATTTTCATGATTTTTCAAATGGACCAATTTGACTAAACCCTGACTAATCACCAGGGCGAGCATCAGTGTGGACATGCTCCTGGTTAGAGAGACACAGCAGAACCCAGGCTCCCCAGACTCCCTTCCTTCCCAGTCCTGTGTAGGCTGCACATGAAGAAGTCCCTCTCCAGTCTCTGTTCCTACACAGGATGCCCAGAGCAGCTGTGCAGTCACTGAAACCTTAGAAAGGCATTGACCTGCTGGACGCAAAGAACAATTAGCAATAACTATTAAAACTATTGGCCCAAAGAAGGCCGTGGAGCCAGTGACAGAACGCTTGGCTGAAATATACAAGGTTCTGGCTTCCTCCAGTCCCACAAAAAATAGTTTAAAAGCTAGGTATAGATATTTTATTCCATGCTTGCTGGTGTGTGAGAGTGAAAAAGAATGTGTGTGTGTCTGTGTGTGTGTGCATGCACATGTGGATACATGAGTGTGTGTGTGCTACATGCGTGTAAGAGTGTGTGTATGATACAGGAATGAAAAGAGAGAGAGAGAGAGAGAGAGAGTGTGTGTGTGTGTGTGTGTGTGTGTGTGTGTGCATGCACATGTGGATACATGAGTGTGTGTGTGATACATGAGTGTAAGAGTGTGTGTATGATACAGGAATGAAGAGTGTGTGTGTGTGTGTGTGAGAGAGAGAGAGAGAGAGAGAGAGTGTGTGTGTGTGTGTGTGTGCATGCACATGTGGATACATGAGTGTGTGTGTGATACATGCGTGTAAGAGTGTGTATATGATACAGGAATGAAGAGTGTGTGTGTGTGTGTGTGTGTGTGTGTGTGTGCATGCACATGTGGATACATAAGTGTGTGTGTGTGATACATGCATGTAAGAGTGTGTGTATGATACAGGAATGAAGAGAGAGAGAGAGAGAGAGTGTGTGTGTGTGTGTGTGAGAGAGAGAGAGAGAGAGAGAGAGAGAGAGAGAGAGAGAGAGAGAGAGCGCAAGGAGAGCCAGCGCTGGGAGTTTGAGAACTTGTAAGGGCTAGAAGGCTAGATTTAATTGGAAATACCTGAAACCATCAGCCAAATCCGAGAAGTCAGCTGTTTTTGAAGAAACCCCACCTAATTTCCACACAACAACAAAATGGCCTAGGCTACAGAAGAATGGGCAAACACAAAGAGCACATCGGCTAAATTCCGCCTGCGGATCCCATTTAAATCCTGCTGAAAAAACCCAGTTCTGAAATGACATTAAAAACAAAGAAAACGAAACAAAGAAAAACAGGACCTGCAAGATGACCCAGTGGGCAAAAGCATCACTAGACACCATGATGACCCCACACCCTGGGGCTCCAAAAGAACTGAGTTCCCCTCACACGCTGTGGCACACATGCACACACACACACACACACACACACACACACACGCATGCACACACACTCACCCGCACGCACGCACGCATGCACGCACGCACACACAGACACACACACACAGAACAGCTGATGTGGTGTGTGTGTGTTGATTGCTGCTTTAGAATCTCTCATTAACTAGTGATGTATCATGGAGGCTGTATACGTGTCGTGTTATTATGTTTGAGATTAAGTTTAATATGCTTCAGCCAAAGAGCCACAGGGAAAGGAGAAAGCATCAGCTGGTCAGAATTGCAGTGGGGCAGCGTGTGGCCCAGTGGGGTAGCGCTTGCCTAGTGTGTGAAGCCCTAGCTCAGATCCCCAGGACTGGAACTTAAAAGTTACAGAGAAAAGAATTGTAGGATGTTGATACTTGTGCCAGATAGGAACATTTGGGCTCACTGGGATAGTCTTGCTATTTTATGTACACTGTGTATATTTTCTACATATGGATATATTCACTTAAACTATTTGAAGTTCATTATAAAAATTACCATAAAGTAAAAGGTCAGTATATTCTATTTCACTAAGAACTTCTAGGCCTTCTTTAAAAATTGAGGTCAAGTTCTTGAAGGACCCGTAAGAACTCTATATGGCCACAAAAGGATGGGGAGTTTGAGGCCATCCTGGGCAACGTAGTTCCTGTCACAAACCATCAGTTCTGGCTGATAAACATATTCTCAAGAGCCACCTTAAAAAATTGATTGGTCACAAATATGTATGTTTATAAAGAACTAAGGTCCAATTTCATATGCCTACTCATTCAAGCTGATAGAAAAAAAATACTGAAAACAACAGCTTAACAGCACAAATACGCAATTCAAAAGGGAAATGTAAAATACTTAAAATGTCCTTCCAGAAATAATTAGAAAAAGCAAGTTGGATTATTTGAAACTCCAAAATCGAGCTGCTCTCTGGACCACATATGCCTTTTGCGCTCTGGAAAATAGTTAACTTTCTGTGGCCGATAGAAAAGATCTTTTTAAATGGTAGCAGCCTTTGAATTAAATACCAACGAAGTGCCATGTGGGTACATGGTAAGGATTATTTTTGGAAAAAGTTTCAACACTTCTCCAGGCTGATAAAATCCTGGCAAAGCCTCTCTGCCGAGGTTGTAGTGATGCGTCAGTTGAACTCAGCAAGTGGGTGTACCCGGGGTGTTGACAGTGAGCTTAATTTGGTTGATAGCCATATGGGTGTTCCTTTATAGCCACTTCTTAGTGCTTATAAGTTTTATTCCCTTCTTGGTAAATATATTTTCTGAGGAGAAAATGTGGTGTTAGAAGAAATCCCCCAAGTGTGGTCACCTATGTGTCTTGAGATGCTTTGTGGCGGTCAGTTCAGTCCCCGGGGGCCTTAGAGAGGCCATGGTGCCTTACCGTGGAGTAGTCTGTGGGACTGGCCTCCATAGGCCGCACACACAGAGACAGACCGAGCAACTTTACAGAGGCGCGGCTAGGGAGCACATGTTGTAAAGTTTTAGGTTCCTAACTTTTGCTATTCATTTCTAGAAATAAGGAAGTCGTAACTGAAATGCATGCTGGCCTACATGTAACTGTCTAATATTGATTTCATTATGACTCAGGATGACAAGGGTTAGAAACGATGGGAAATGTCCAGAATTGGCAATTGTGGAAATGGTTCAAGCCAGCAGCCGGTTGCAGGTTGCAGGCCGATAGAGAGGCTCTCCCAGTGAAGAGCTGGGGCCATGTCTCTGCTGGGGCTCCCCACCGGCTGCTTTGGCTGGTGGAGAAGTGCCCGCTGTTCTAGAACAATACAAGGAACAGAATATCCGGGGAAGCCCAGAACGTCCCTGAGAGGTTTTTTTTTTTTTCTTCCTGAAGTTCCAGTCACAAGGGATATTTTTTAATGGCCAATAAAAACCCTACAAATATGACACACAAAAATGTTTATGCCAGGACTTCCTAAGACTAGGCAGAGGCTTGTGTAAGACTAAGGACAGATTATTATTATTATTGTTGTTGTTGTTATTATTTTATTTTTTTGGAGTAAAATATCAGTAATAGCCTTCCTTCCTTCCTTCCTTCCTTCCTTCCTTCCTTCCTTCCTTCCTTCCTTCCTTCCTTTCCTTATTTGTATCCCCAAAGCTGCCCTCCTCCCAGTTCCCCCTCACAGAGCTCCTCCCCCCATTCCTTCTCCCCTTCCCCACCCTGAACACACCTAATCTCGTCTGACAAATTTATTCTTAATTATTCTTGTCTTCCTGCCTAGCGAGGATTGGGAGGCTAGGCCTGAGGGGGCATGTGGTGAGGCTGAGTCCCTATCTTAAGAACTCACACAAGCTCATAATCCATTGTTAACCTCCAGCCTGTGGTCCTAGGTGCGGTTTGTAATTGCTGTGTCCAGAGAGCTTGCATATTACATCATTGCAGCGCTCCAGATAAAGTCCTGTGGTCAGCACCAACTGCATCACGTTGTTAAATAAAGATAAGTGGCTGCACAGAAAGCCTCGAATGTCAAAGAAAGGTGTGGTTATTTGTTGCTTAAATTGTGAAAATAGTATATTAAGAAGCGCTTTGAAAACACCTATCAAGAATACAAATTACTGTTGTAATTCATCTTTAACGGCTTCTAATAACCAACTACCTGCTTTCTTTCCTTCCTCTCCCTCTCCCTCTCCCCTTCCCTGTCCCTGTCACCCTCACCCTCCCCTCCCCCCCTTTCTCCAGGTCTCACTATGTTTCCCTGTTTGCCTAAAACTGACTTTACTGTCCAACAAGCTGGTCTCAAACTCAGAGATCCACCTTCTTCTGTCTCTAAAATACTGCGATTAAAGGCAAGAGGCACAATACCCAGATCTAGCAAATAACTTTCTCTGAGCCCAGACAACTCAAAGTTCTGGTTCCCCCTCCTCCCTCCACTCTCCCCCAACTTTATTACATCACCTGGACCTAGAGTATTATATTTACTTTCCGTTTGTTTGTTTGTTTGAACTTTTGTTTTATTTTGAGACAGGGTATCTCTGGGAACTCAATATACAGTCCAGGCTGGCTTCCATCTCTCAGATTTCCTCTGCCTCCCAAGTGCTTGGATTAAAGGAGTGCACCACTATTCCCTGCCAAGAGTATTAGAGTTTCAAGAAAATCTCTTTGTCTCTTCTAAGAATACAAGATTTAGTCTTTAGGTTTTGCCTGTGAGCTTAAAATACCGATTACTGAAAAATAGAAATAACCTATAGTTATTTGAATTTAAATTTGGACTTTTTTGGCTCATAAAAGGAACAGTTGTCTGACTGTGAGTCTTCCTCATTGTGATAACTTGAAAATCTTAGGGACGTTCAAGGAGGAAATAAAAATTTCCACAAAAATAACCACAGTGAATATCTTTGACACATTTCTTCTCCCTTGGGTACACATTGTGTTACACAACTTATATTGTTCAGCACGTGTGGGCTCCTTCCTAGGGCGTGGTCCCTTCATATACAATGTGGCTATTTTAAAATATCACTTAACAGGCTTAGAAATAATCTGTTTTAATCACTACTGTGTGAGTATATTGCTATAGCTTAATTATTTTTAACAATAGCTTATTTTGAACATTTTTCCATTTCTAACTTTCACCATTATAGACAGTGCTAAAAATAAAAATAAAAACACGGAAGCACTTGCCCATAGAGCTGTGCATTCGTGCTGTCCCTCCCGGGCCTACTCCTGTCAGAGGGTAGCAAAGGTTGGAACAGCCTTCCACACACCGCCTAATGGTCCCTCCGGAAAATATGCTTATATCCTTGGCTCGCTTTTTCTATTTGAATCTTAACAACTTTATGCTGCATGTTTTCTTAGGAAAGTAGCAGAGATTCAGGAGAAAGATAAAGGTTATTTTTAACTATTGAGTTGTATGCCACCTCTCCCTTCTTGGTTTTCCTTGTTTTTCTTTCTGATCCCTGTCCCGCCTCTCTGTCTTGTTTGAACACGCCCATGTCACACCGTCCATGTGGAGATTAGAGATAACTGGATAACTGGATGTGTCCTTTTTCTTTTTTTCATTCTGCCACGTGGGTCCTGGGGGTCGAACTCAGGCGGTCAGGCTAAGTGACGGTGCCTTTATTCCTTTATTCGGGGAGCCAGTTCTCCAGCCCTGCTCTAATCATAAGGAGCGAGGTGGGGCCTGCGGTTGTGGCATGAGGTCCGGTTGGGAGAACACGAGTTAACTGAGGTACCTAAGAACACTGATGAGAATACATTGGTTTGAAGATGTGGAAATGTAGACGCGCGTGAGGGAGAAAGTTATAAAAGAGCAACCAGTTAGTGTGTGTGTGGGGGGGGGGGGGAGCAAGAGCTACAGTGGGCTACCGGCTGGGGACGAGAGTGTGGAAGGGTGAGAGCGAGAGCGCTGTCTCCTGAGGCCGAAGGCAAGGGTGGGCTTAGCCTCTGCTCTGCTGGGCAGCTCACACCTGCTGGGTTCTGTCTCCCCACACAATCTGTGGATCACCCCTGCAAAGTCACCCACAAACTCCAAGGTCTGTCACTGGCTTTGCGCTGTGCTTGGGTTTGCAACTGCACAGAGAGAAACCTTAAATGAGGGATTTCCAAATAAAAAAAAAAAAAAAAAAAAAAAAAGAGGTTAAGTTTATTATCTAGCTTAAATTCACGGCCTAAATACAATCCTGGCGCATTTTCAGTGAATGTTTTCTCTCCTGGCTACATAATGTTTTGAGACAGTCACAGAACTTTATTTATAAAGTTATTTATAAATATTTATTTATAAAGCACCTTGTACGAGGAAAGAGGGAAGTCCGGGGTGCCCTGGGTAGCACAGGGAGGTCTAGCCCAGCCTGGTAACACATTGAGGCATTCAGGAAGGAAGGGAAGGAGAGAAGAAAAAAAATACCAGATGTTTCTAACCTGGCATAAAAGACTAATTGGTTGACCAGAGAGAGGCATATGTGCTCATGTGCGATTGTTGAAGTGACCCCAGGCTGTCACCTCCCTCTTCCTTCAGGGTTTCTGCATGCCAGTGGTTACAATTAACACTAGACCACCAGAGGAAAGACCTCTGATGGCTAGGATAAGGTGAAGATCTAGATTGATTTTTTTTTTCCTAGCATCGTCAACAGAAAGTCTGTTTCTTCCATAAAAATATATGATTCGTAACATAACATGAATTTTAAATATTTATTTTTCAATTGGGATATAATGCTAAATTTTTAAAAAGTCAGTTCTAATATTTACTTATTTTTTTTCCTCCTCTCTGGGGGTTTCTAAAAAGAAGTGCACATTCTCTATAATGGAATGAAAAGAGAAGATAGTGGGGTGGCAGTGAGGATGGCCTTGAATCCCAGCACTTGAGAGGCAGAGGCAGGCAGATCTCTGTGAATTTGAGGCCAGTTTGGTCTATAGAGTGAGTTCAAGGACAGCCAGGGATACAAAGAGAAACGCTGTCTTGAAAACACACACAGACATACCACACAGACATACCGAGAGAGAAGGCAGGGGAGGGAGGGAGGGAGGAGAGGGGAGGGGAAAGGGAACTTCTGTGTTCAGGATTTTGGGAGAAAAACAGAATGGGAAGAGGAATGGTCTCGTTACACTGGGAATGCAAAGCTGCAGGAACTTTCCAGTGACAGTGTAAACACATTTGGTGACAGAGAAGGTGGCAAATTCCCTTTCCCAGCATTTGATACTGCACTTTTGAAACAGAAAGAATCCAAGATTCTTCCCCGCTTTCTTGGGGTGTTGCCAAGCAGTGATGTCAGCCTGGGTAGGTACAGTTTCTGCTCCTCTTATAAAGGATACTTAGAAAAGATCTTGTATTTGCTCGGGCTTTCTATTAGAAAGAGAATGGAAATTTTAGATAAGGTACACATGCTACAATGGCTCCTCACAGAACAGTATATTTCACAGGGACCTTTATCCCAGATCTTCTTGTCCCTGGGACAAAGATCAGGTTAGAGTGGGGCTGTGCTGACCCTAGTGTGAATTATAATAGCATGAGGGAACTGGAAAATACCTGCTGGGCTTGGATAAAAATACTGAGCACAGTTAGGAAAACAGTACTCCAGGGAGACTTGCTAGTCATGGGTCTCCTCCCATTCTCTCTCTCTCTCTCTCTCTCTCTCTCTCTCTCTCTCTCTCTCTCTCTCTCTCTCTGTGTGTGTGTGTGTGTGTGTGTGTGTGTGTGTATGTGTATGTGTTTTACTTCTAATAGGAGCAATTATTCTCAAAAGAAATACTGTGTTCTTAAAAAGACAATTTGGGCATCTGAAGGTCTTAGGCTTCTTAGTCTCTAGAGAATACTTTTAATATTTATGGTAAAGGACTCTATTTTTTAACTTATGATCTTTAGCAGTGTGGGCAAACTGTAGAAAGGGATTTAGCCATTCAAGAGTATGGATCTATGGCATATGACATACAGGACTGTGGCAGTTTACAAAAAGGCTGACATGTAAATTTGGCTTGGGGGAGGGGGTCGTCTTCCTTGGTGGCCAATGACATGGAGCATCTCAGCTGGAAGAGCGGCCCAGTGTGCCCGTCTCAGAAGTCTGGTGCTGACTGAAGCGTAGAAACCAATGGTGGACAGGCTTCTTGCAATTTTAAGCTGGAAAGTTCTGGAACATAAGGCTCTCCCCTTTCAGGCTCCTAGAGTGCCCTCTGGACCCCTTTCCCAGAGTCTGCGCCCCCGCCCCCTCCTCTCCTGTGCTGACCTCTCTCACGAGACAGATTTTCGCTAGCCACCGTGTAGCTTCGTCTTAGCTGTGGTCTGCTTTCTTACACTTTTCGTGGCTGTTCTGGGTGTCTCTTGCAGCTGGGTTGCTCGAAGGTTCCACCTGTGGGTCTTCTGGTTCTAAGTTCCACTCAGCTTTCTGAGCCAGATCGTATGTCACAATAGGGTACGTTCCTATGCCCCGTAAGTGTGTCTAATACTGTGTGAAGAGGGGGTTCAAGTAGAAGTAATTGGGAAAATAAGTCAGTATATTAGCAACAGTTGTCTCCTGCTAGTGATACTGTAAACATTTAAACATTTATTTTATTTCACTGTGGTGATTTGAAAAGGGAAGCCTCCCCGCCCCCTCCCATAGACCCATAGACTCATGGACTTAATGCTTGGTCACTAGGGAGTGCACTATTAAGAGGTGTGGCCTTGTTGGAGGAAGTGTGTCACTAGAGGTAGGCTTTGAGGATTCAAATGCTTAAGCCAGGCCTTCTCTCTCTCTCCCTCTCCCTCTCCCTCTCCCTCCCCCTCCCCCTCCCCCTCCCCCCTTTCTCTCTCTGTCTCTTCTTGCTGCCTGATGTAGAACCCTCAGATACCTCTCCACTAGCATATCTGTCTGCATGCCACCGTGCTTCTCACCGTGACAATCAAGGATTGAACATCTGAGCCGTGAGCCAGGCCCAACTAAAGGTTTTCCATGATAGAGTTGGCATGGCCATGGTGTGGAGTATCTTCACAGCAGTGGAACATTGACTAAGACATTCATTACGATGTTTTCCCCCAATGGACACTTTTTAATCACTTTTTGTTTGTTTGTCTATATGCTTGTATAGGGATATGTGCATGTTTACGGCAGCTCCCACAAGGTGAGGCGTTGGGTCCTCTCAGAACTGAAGTCATAGGAGGTTGTTAATTACCCAACATGGTTTCTGGGAACCAGACTCAGGTCTTCTACAAGAGTAGTATATACTCTTAACCACTGAGCTATTTCTTCAGCCCAGCATAGACAAAGTTTATAATGACAAACATAACGTACTTGAAAATCTTTCTTATTTGGTTGTTTTAAAGCGTAGCAATGTCTGGGCTGAAGGTGTGGCTCAGTGCTTGCCCAGTATGCACAAAACCGTAGGTTGGATCTCCAGCTCTAAAAGAGAAGGAACGACAGTCTTTTAGCCAAATGGCTTTATACTTCAGTGCCACCTTGATTTGTAACGTTCAGTGCTGGCTCAAAGTCACAGAGTAAGGCAGTGCTTACAATGCTTCTCCTGGCTCCTATCCAGGGCAAGGGCGGCCTTCAGGGGCAAGGCCTCCCTGAACCACATAAACAAAGGCTTCAACTGCAAGTCAGAGCCTGTTGATTGCAGATCTCAGTCTAACTGCAAATTGCTGTAAAGCCCTCAAACTTGGCATCTTGTTAAGACCTCACCCTGTTGACCTGAAACAGACTCCAGATCCCCAGTTTTCATTAACCTGTCATTTTTCTATGAACTACATTTCGTGAAGGGCGTTTGCTTACACACCGAACACTGCCATCTCCGCTTCCTTATCCATACAGACAGTTGCCAAGGAATGAGGGCTCTCCAGACATGGAGTCCGATCTCGTCCCATCTCCCTCTATTCTTCGCAGCTTTCGCTTCACGCCTTTCCCTTTGGTGTGTTCTCCTTGAGGGATAAACATGATCTTGGGGGAGGAAAAGCCTCAGGCTGAGGTCAGGTTGGGGCTGGAAGGGCATAAAATCAGATCCACCCTGTGGAAGATAAGGGAGGACAACTTCAAAGACTGAACTTCATTCAGCAGGCTTCAAACTGAAACGAAACGCCCTCCCAGGCAGACCAAGGACTCTGTGGAGTTTGAAATCTACTCTTGCTTAACCCGGAGGAAATGAAAAATGTGGGTGGGGGTGTGTGCTTAGTCAGTTAGTTGTAGGGATGAAAACACAAGGGATCTATGGTGTGTGCACAGGGAATCAGCTAGGAAGTCTCTGGCTTGATCTTTAAGCTTATTTAGTATTTAGTATTTATGTTGAATATATTATGTCCTGATATGGTATATATATAAAGTATATACAGAGAGATGTGCTAAACTCAGTTGCAAACAAAATTCCCATATAAATAAGCAATGGTTATTGGGAGAAAATAGCTTTGAGGTGTTAATTTCAAGTTTAATGTGTGTTCAGTATGGTTGAGATAACTAATATAGGAAAAATATGTCTGGAAAAGTCCTCTTGGATGTAAGTATTCCATGTTGGCCAAATGGTACTATGAGAGGAATGAGCCCAAAGTAGAAAAGAGGACCCGATGTTCACCGGAGGGCGTGTGAGAAAGAACACGTAAGAATGGTTTTCAAATCTTGAAAGAAACTCAGACTTTGAAGGCCTTCATATACAACAAAGAGATTTACAGAAAGCAGAATTGGTGGGGAGGGGGGGCGGAGCTTCATAAAGGCCGAGCTATGTATTCCACCTGGCTGAGTCCCATATGAGATGCTGTATTCTTTTGTATCAAGAGCCTTAGCACGGGTTTAAGAATATGCTGAATGATGGGAAAGTTTCTCTCAAGACTAATGATACAAACCACAGTATTCAAACCTTTAATGGCCTTTTCTATTTTATACCACCTTTCGTAAGAACTTTGCGACGACGCTGCCTTCGTTATTTCAAGACAGAAATAGAGAAAATTAGGATATTAAAATAACTTGATACAGTTTGTTTCTGTCTGGTTTTGGAACTCACTACATGGTCTAACTTGGCCTGCGGCTTGCAATCCCGCCTCAGCCTGACAAATGCTTAGACTATCCGTGGGAACCACCTGGGCCAACTCTACCCCACTGTTCACTTAGACTGTGGCGATGCCACGAGACCTTCCCTACTTGCGGGAAGCTGTATGGAGACTCTGCCACAGGCTAGGCAGGTACTGTCGCAAGACTGAGGCCACAAATGTGAAAGATACATCTCCCAGGGATTCAGCTATATGTGCAGGGTTATGCATTCTTAAGGCTAAAATGAACTTAAATGATCTTCATTTAGTTATTCCCCATTTTCTAAAGCTTTGATATCATTAGGTGAAAGCCAAGTATATGTTGATGAGCCGTCTTGAATGTGATTTTCACACGTTGTCAACTAAGAACAAAATGGCTTATTATATCCTTTTTAAGGGTAGTAGAAACAAACAAACAAACAAACAAACAAACAAACGTGTGTGTGTGTGTGTGTGTGTGTGTGTGTGTGTGTGTTAGAAGTATCTTCCTGCATGCTTTGTACACCTAGAGGATATATGACTAAAGCCCACAGCTGTCCCATGGAGCACAGCGAGGCTTCTTAGCCAGCCAGCCACATCTGCCCTGTACTTATACCTAAGATCTCTCTCTGTGAATCATTAGTTGATGAAATTTAAGTTCTGAAGAAATCTCAGATAATTACAGGCCCTTTGATCTAGAGTGTTTCACGGTGCCTGCATTAAGCACAATGATTTGGAAAAAAAACAAAACCAAGTGAGAGAGGTCACTTTGAAAGTGCCTCAGTGGTACTTTCTGGTTGGGCTTCTTCCCCGAGATGAAACAACTGAAAAGATGGGCTCAGGTGCTGGTGACTCCCCGCCATCGAGGAACTTAGATGCTTTCTTGCAATTTTTCTTTAACAAGTTACATCAAGTAGTTGGTAAAGTATGTTGAAGAGCAACCACTAATGTTGCACACCGTGTGTGTGTGTGTGTGTGTGTGTGTGTGTGTGTGTGTGTGTGTGTGAAGGTCCCTAGGGTGGAGCCGAGGTGGAGTAGCACTTTAGTAGCTGAAATGTGATTCCTTCATAAAAGAAATATCGATTAAACCCCACACCCTGCTCCATGGAACACAGCCAGGCTTCTCAGCAAGCCTGCCTTATCTTCCCAGTTGCTTTTGCTTGGAGTAGACTGTCTGATAAATCTGTATTCTGAGAACTCCATTGAGAACTAACATTCTTAAGGAAGATTCACATGCATTCTCTGAATATTCACTACTGTGACAGGTAGGATAGCCTAGTAGCAGATGAAGAGTATGACATCAGAACATTTATTAATTATGTAGTAACTAATTGTTATTTGGGGAGTTTTGATTTTTATTACACTTATTTATGTGCTTATTTATTTGTGTGTGTGCACATGCCTATATGAAGGTCAGAGGATAATTTCTAGGAGTCAATCTCTCTCAAGGATCAAATTCAAGTCACCAGGCTTGGTGGCAAGTTCCCTTACCTATTGAGTCATTGTAGTGCCCCGACAAAAATCAAACAAATGGGGATGGATGGAAATCAATAAGACAAAAAAGTGCCAAAAACAAAGCAAAATGAAACAAAAAATTTACCATACACATACACATAAACATGCACATACACATACACATACACATACACATACACATACACATACCATAACCATTTAGTTCATTTTGTGTTGGCCAACTACTCTTGGCTGTGGAGCCTGCCCTGGAGTATGGGTTACATACCCAGTGGCACGCCAGTGATTTTCTATTGGTCAGTAGCTAGCCTCTTGCTTAGGAGCGGGACCCCTAACCGGTTGTGCCTACTTTCTCTTCTCAGCAACAGGGCAATGCATACTTATGTCACCAAGCATGGAGAAGTCAAACTGATGCCTACCTAGACATAGGGGTGATCCTGTTGATTAGCATTCATGATACTGGATGGCACTCTGCATGCTACCAGAGAAGAAAGGTAGTCAACATCACCCTGCTACAAAAACTGTGACCTACCACATCAGCCTGCCTGCAAGGTGGATTGGTGCAATAGTGGTGTAACTGTCATAGGAGTAACCAATCACTAGGTTTTGTTTTTGTTTTGTTTTGTTTTAAGATATACTCTATGGGATGGAACCTGTACCTGATACTACTAATATGGCCAAGACCCTGAGACTAGATGGATCATATATCTAGGTTAAAACCTGATATTATTATTCTGCTAAAGAAACATAGCAAGAAAATCATTCCTACCAGACACATTGCTATTCCCATAGATCAGTGCGTCACTAAACACACACGAGCAGCTTCTTATCGTATACAGAAATTGACATGGATACCCACGACTGGACAGTTTATAGAGAGTGAGATGTCAGAGCGTTCAGTCCTGAATGGGATGTCTTCAAACCCCTCCCATTGGACTCAGGAATCTATGTGAAAGAGAAAGATTATATGAACCAGAGATTATGGATGACTCCATGGACACAATATCTTCCAAACACAACAGGACTGAACTCACAAAGACTGTGGCAGCTTGTATAAGACCTGCACAGGTTCAGGCCAGTCCTGAAACAGAAGCCAGTCTGGCTTACACCATGCTCTATCACCAACCATACAGCTATAGGAAATCAAGTGGAGGCATAATTACAACAGTAAATCACAGTGATCTCTGGTCTTACTCTCTGATAAAATACAGGAGAGGGCCCTTGTCACAGTTGTCTTTGTATATTAGTAGAAACAACTATTCTGTCTTTTGCGCTTTGAGGGATCCTAAAAAAAAAATAATAAACAAAAACAAAAACACAAAAAAATATATCGTGTCTTTGTAGACTTGGGGGTTTTTAGGTAGAGTTTGCTGAAATATTTGTGCCACATGGTTTTACAGAAGTTCTTTCTAATAATGCCTGGTGATGCTGAGAATACCTCTGCTTCCTGACTGCCCATCAGGCCTGTCACCAGACAGTGACTTGGCCCATAGCATCAAGAACACACAGTGATTTGCTATTGCATCAGTGCAATGTTTACCTTTCATGTCAAAAATGAGCGTGGTGCCAGCATGGTAGAGCAAACCCTTTATCCCAGCACTAGGGAGACAGAGGCAGGAGAATCTCTGTTAGTTCAAGGCCAGGCTGCTCTACACAGCGAGCGCCAGGTCAGTTAGAGCTACATAGGGAGATCCTGTCTCAGAAGATAGGATACAGAAGAGGCAGAGAGAGAGGAAAAGGGAGAGGGAGAAGGAGAGCCAAGAGTAATAGCAAACTTAAAAGGATCTAAGGTAGAATTAGAAGGTCCATGGAAATAAGTTTCCAAGCCTGACTCTTCTTTTGGGGTGAAACGCAGCATGCCCAGAAGGAATGCCTTCTCAAACTTCCCCAGTCCAGAGCCATTGCTTGATCATACAGTACACTGTCAACCAAGTCTCCTTGTCACACATTTCTGAGAGTCAACCAAGAGAACTATATATCAAACACAGCCAGAGCCCCAAAACACAGCTCATACATGTACTAGATTATGATTGTTAAGATCATGGATAGAGTGAGAGACAGTGATGCTATTTCACATCAGTGGAAGAGCATCTCAGATACCTCCAACATCAGTACAGGTGCCCAGATAAAGGTCCTTAACCACGTCTATGGCTGGACTGTCACTGCCCTTTTATATTTTTCTTAAGTTGTATTCCTAACAATAAGACATTAGTTATATCAGAACTTTTCCTTTCATTAATATAGATATCCTCCATTGTGTATATATACCACATTTTTTGTATCCATTCCTCTGTTGAGGGACATCTGGGTTCTTTCCAGCTTCTGACTATTATATATAAGGCTGCTATGAACATAGTGGAGCATGTATCCTTATTGCATGCTGGTGAATCTTCTGGGTATATTCCCAGGAGTGGTATGGCTGGGTCCTCCGGAAGTATCACGCCCAGTTTTCTGAGGAACCGCCAGACTGATTTCCAGAGTGGTTGTACCAGCTTGCATTCCCACCAGCAGTGGAGGAGTGTTCCTCTTTCTCCACATCCTCGCCAACACCTGATGTCTTCTGACTTTTTAATCTTAGTCATTCTGACTGGTGTGAGGTGAAATCTCAGGGTTGTTTTAATTTGCATTTCCCTAATGACTAGTGATGTTGAACATTTTTAAGGTGTTTCTCAGCTATCCGAATTTCTTCAGGTGAAAAGTCTCTGTTTAGCTCTGTACCCCATTTTTGGATAGGGTTATTTGGTTTTCTGGGGTCTAACCTCTTGAGTTCTTTGTATACATTGGAGATTAGCCCTCTGTCGGATGTGGGGTTGGTGAAGATTTTTTCCCAATTTGTTGGTTGCCAATTTATCCTTTTGACAGTGTCTTTTGCCTTACAGAAACTTTGTAGTTTTATGAGGTCCCATTTGTCTATTCTTGTTCTTAGAGTATAAGCAATTGGTGTTCTGTTCGCTGGAGAACGTCATACTAAGTGAGGTGACCCAGTCTCAAAAGAATACCCATGGTATACAGTCACTGATAAGTGGATATTAGCCTAGAAGCTTGGAACACCAAAGACACAAATCACATATCAAGTGATGTCTCACAAGAAGAAAGGAGTGGACACTGGTGCTAGAATGGACCAAAACATCATTGTGGGAGAGTACAAGAACAGTAAAGTGGGAGGGGGTGGATGCGGGAGCAGGGGGAGGGAAAAGGACATGTGGGACCTTTGGGGGTGGGGAACCAGAAAAAGGGAAATGAATTGTAAATATAGAATATATACAATAAAAAAATATAGATATCCTCCATATAACATCATCAAAATAAAATATGCATGTATGAGGAAATAAAACCATTCCTTAGCCATCAAAATAAACGTGATTCTCCCAAACCGTGAGTTCTAGGGGAGGAATGTATACGTGTTTGAGCGGCTCTGACTGCTCTTATAACTGCTTGGCATGGGTCGCTGTAAGCACCTACATATGAAACACACATTCTCATGAAAGTAATGATACGGTTAAGGGCTTCCAATCGTTTGAAGATAGCCTGGAGCTAGCACGTGATAAACTAAGGTGAGCTTTACAAAGTGTTCAGAATGTCAGTATTGAGCAGACACGCTCTCCTAGTGCCAAGAACCTTCAACAACAGGCACCTGCTTAACATATCTAATGATTAATCTAAGGAGAACACTGATAATGGACAACGCTTAAAAGCACCAACCAATAGATGACAGGCCTTAACTATGGCGTTACCTTTGAACTCAGACCAAGAACGATCGGCCACGGGCCAGCGAGAGGCAAGTGGGGGCCACACCAGAGCTGCTCCCCGTCAGGCCAGTTCACAGTGTTTCCTTGGGGTTCCGGCCAAGCAGAGCCTAGTGCCACAGGTACCCTGGCTGCGGGCCCGCCCTGCTCAGCATGCCAGCTCCACTGTTTGGCTCATGCCTTGCCGCCTCCCTCACTGCCATCCCTCAGATGGCCTCCTCTCCCAGGGTCTGTAGCATCACTTCCTGGGTGACCTGAACACTCTTATCATGGATAAAGAGCACCAGACACCTCAAAATACAAATGAGATGAGGGCATATCATCCCTCATTATATATATATTTTTTGACGGCTACATCTGGCCCATATTGGAATGGGGTTTCTGCCAACATGTGACATACTGGTTCACTCTAGCTAATTTTTTTTTCCTGCTAGGCAGTGATCTATTCTGGAGACCCACCTGGGACTTACCAGATCCTTTCCCCCAGACAAAATCAGTCATTGCTGCAGGGTTTGCCTCATTGTATGAGACTAAGAAACACTTGTCACGATACAAAGGTAGAGTGGGTTTTCAAGAACAGCGACAACCAGGCATTTCAGACACTTTCAGGGGTGTGGGGGAGGACAGGCTGGAGAATCGCCTGTTAACACTTCAGTCTGAGGCAAACTTGAGAAAACTTTTCAGCGTCTGTTATATGGTAAGCCAAGAATGTATCACATCCCATGGAATAAAGAGGTCTTCCTTACTCTTGTGATGTGTGAACTGGATATATGCAATTGGTAGGGAGCAGCAGGCTCTCCATCTCAGTAATGGCTATTAAATAACTCTAGCACATTTAGCAACAAAACCAGTTAATTCCAGGTTTATTTTATCAACCATCTCAAAAATATCTTCTTCCGAGGACCTCTGCTAAAGCTGTGTGACTACGGAGCCACAATTGCCATTGCTAAAACTGCACTCTGAGTCTGTCTCCTCCTCTGTAAAGTGAGGATGGAATTACTCCTGACTCTCACTCACTATTACGTAGAACTGAATCCATGAAGAAAGGATGCAGATACAGAATATACAGTATATATGTACTCAAAATGGTAATTTTGCCTTAAAGGATATTAGAGGATTTCATCAAAAATATAAAAGTGAGACTCGGAGACAGTTCTCGGTCCAAACAAACTAAATGGCTTTCTCTTACAAGAGCTTCCACTTCTCCTTAGGAGGGGCCTAGGGAAATCTCCCAGAAGGAGCATCGGGTCACAAGAGAGTTAACATCACCTCATTCATCAAACCGACTATACAGAGCTGTATTCAGATAGACCTCATGATTGCCTGCGAAAACAAGAGTGTTCCTGGAGGAACTGTGTTTTCTACAGTGTAATATTGGAAAGTATGGTTTATTTGAACAAATAACCAAATACCCGAGGGCTAAGTTCTGGAGGTGGCGTGGCTTAACACAGTGGTCCACGTATTCCAGGGTGTTGGCATTCTCTGAAGAGCTGACGGTAGGGCCAGCACGCAGGGCTACAACAAAAGAGATTCTTGTCTGCTGGGGGTGGCGATACATGCCTTTACTCCCAGCAGTTGGGAGGCAGAGGCCAGCCTCAGCCTGGTCTACAGAACTAGTTTCAGGACAGCTAAAGCTACACAAAACAAGGCTGTCTGGGTGTGGAAGAAGATAGGTGATAGATAGATAGATAGATAGATAGATAGGTAGATAGATAGGTAGACAGATAGATAGGGAAAGGGGTATTATGACGTGTGTGTGTGTGTGTGTGTGTGTGTGTGTGTGTGTGTGTGTGGTAAAACCCAGTAACCTACTTTCACAGCATGTGGCCAGATTGTTTTGACTCCAACTCCATAAAATGTAATTTTAAAAACCGAGGAAAGAACATGAGCACAACAAACAGAGCTCAAACCTCGACTTAACGCATCCGTTGGTCTCATTTGGAAAGTTATCGTGCGTGCACTCTGAGTCTGTCTCCTCCTCTGTAAAATGAGGATGGAATTACTCCTGACTCTCACTCACTATTACGTAGAATTAAATCCACGAAGAAAGGATACAGATACGGAATATACAGTATGTATTCAAAGTGATAGTTTTGCACTAAAGGACCTTGGTAGATTTCATCAAGGATATAACAGTGAGACTTGGAGGCAGCTCTCCGTCCACAATCAATGCATGAACATATAATTCATTACTCAGAATGGGAAACTTTTAAGTAAAAAGAGATATTGTTGACAAGTATGCTCAAGTGTCCTATGTAAACGAAAGGTTATAAACACCTTAGTTACTGGGGAGATAAAAACAAAAAATCTACCTGCTTGTGCTGCATAAATACTCTGCATGATTCTAAGACTGAAAAAACATTTTAACTGCCTTTGCCAACCCCATAAAGTCACTATTGGTGAGCTTGTTGCCTCTGGTAACCTCCTTTAAAGGTGCTTTACTCTGTTCTCATGCCCAGAGCCACGTGTGGAACTTTCTAGGTCCCTCAAAAGTAATTCCATTCCTCTTTAACCCAAATATTCCCAGATTTTTTTAAAAATTAAAAATTACTTGAAAAGAAATAATTTCCATTTTCCGTTGTGTCTGAAAGTTCCAAAAAGCACCAATATGATGAGGATCATAGACCAGTCCTGTCCGAATTCTTCATTTTTCCTCCCCTTGAATCCCTGAGTTCAGGTCAACCGAGGCCTTCATTTACCCAAGGATGTTCTTGATGCTGAGCCCATAGATTTTCTAAATGTGCAGGGCTGCTGTTCTCAAAACGTAGTCCTTGTACCCACTGGGTTGCTGAAAGGTCAAAACTCTTCACCCAGGAACAGGAAGGCCTCGTTCCGTTTTGTTGTGTTGGCATTTGCACAAAGGGAGTGGTGGGCGGGACAGTTAAATCTCCTGCAGAAATCATGGCTCCAACTGGAACTGCAAGTAATCATTATATTCTTAGCCACCAGGCAGTTTTGTTTACTTTAACAGGCCAGCTTTATTTCAGACCGTCCTCGAGGAAGCCGAGCGCGTGACCAGCTCCACGCAGTCCCGACCCTTGCGTTTCTGTCTCAGAGGGTGTGAAGTACCCATGATGTGCCTGTGCGGAGCTGTCTCCAGAGAGCGCATGCATAGCCTGCTGTTTCAGTCACAAGTGGAACTGTTACAGACCGATATTCTTCATAAAGAAATAATTGACAGGCCCGCTGTGTTTCTTAGGAATCCGTTATTTGGCAGATAAAACTGTGAAGTGAATTGGAGTACTTTAAGGCAAACAGTACGATGGTCCGTATTTCTTGACAATGGTAAAATTCGAGCTTTCACGAGAAAACTGGCATTTTGGGACCCTTATCTTTGCCCCATGAACTTTATAAGATTCTGAAAATGCTGGGGAATACTGGTGGCGATTCGTGAGTATAACTTTATGTTACAACAGTATGAAATGTATCAACGTTTAGGAAATATACCTAGCAGAGAGCTTATTTTCAGAATGATTAACAAAAAACAGGCACGGATAAAAAATGGTTCACTCAAAACTTAGCATTAAAACTGAAGATTTTAATGTGATAAGGTAGAAGTTTATTGAGGTGCCTTCAGATTCTACATTGTAACTAAACTTTAAAAATTACTACTATATTGAATTTTTGTTTGATCAGAAAACAATAATCACAGTGATATGGGAAGATGATTTTTGTTGTTTTGATTCTTGGGAGTTTTTCGTTTGTTTGTGTCTTGGTTAGGGTTTTATTGCTGTGAAGAGACACCAGACTAAGGCAGCTCTTATAAAAGAAAACATTTTAGGTGCGGGTGGCTTACGGTTTCAGAGGTTTAGTTCATTATCATCACAGCATGGCAGCCTGCAGGCAGACCTGGTGCTGGAGGAGCCAAGAGCTCTATGTCCTGATCCAAAGGGAGCAAGGAGGAGACTCTTCCACACTGGGCGGAGCCTGAGCATAGAAGACCAAAGCCCGCCCCCCATAGTGACGCACTTCCTCCAACAAGGCCACGCCCCCTGATGGTGCTATACCCTGTGGGCCAAGCATTCAAACAGTTGAGTCTATGTAGGCCAAACCTATTCAAACCACAAGTTTGCTTCTTTGTTCAAGGTTTCTCTGTGTAGTCCTCCTGGCTGTTCTGGAACTCACAGTAGACCAGGCTGGCCTAGAACTCAGAGATCTCCTGCCTCTGCCTACGATGGGGTTAAGGGCGTGACCTGCCACACCTTGAGTGTTGTATTACAACACTCTCCACTTTACCAACCACAGATCTGTATCAGACCAGATCTCCTTTGTATAATTTAACTAAAACAATATTTTACAACAAATTGAATGCAGAAGTAAACATGAGATTCCTAGTGTTTTTAATTAGGCCAAATATCAAACAGATTTACAAATTCTATAAAGTACTGCCATTTTTCTTTACTAGATCTTTTTGCCTTTGGAAATATGGTTAATTTTAATTTTCACAAAATATTTTTGTTCACTTAAAATAGAATTATAATTTACTTAATCGATATACTTTTAAATTTTTACCAGGATTAGTTTCTAATATATAAGCATTTATATGGATATATCAACAAGAACTCTCCAAGGTCTTTCTTAATTTTAAAACTTTACTTGTTGTATATGTGAATATCTGTGCACTTGTATGTATACATATAGGATATGGATATGAAAGTGTGGGTGCTCCTGTGCCAGGGTGTGCATATGAAGATTGAAAGATTTTCCACAGAGGTCCTGGGGGTTAAACCCAGGGCACTGGGCTTAAATGGTAAACCTTTATGCCCATAGTATCCTCTCATTTATATAAAAGAGAAAAATTAAGATACCTATATATCTACAGATATATAAATAGACTACACAGATATAACCATTGTTAACATATGCATTGTTGTAGTCTATAAAAAGATAAGGTGAGAAGGAATATGTTTGGTGGATGTGCAGTCAGGTATGAGGGAAGTGGGTGCCTCTGCGGACCCATGGTGAGGTATCCCTTCCCCCTGAGGGACCAGACACATGAAGATGACAGGTACAGTATAGAATAGAGTTTATTCAGGGGAGGGGAGGAGGTAGGGACCCAGAAAGGCAGAGAGAGAGAGAGAGAGAGAGAGAAGAAGAAGAAGAAGAAGAAGAAGAAGAAGAAGAAGAAGAGTAGAGGCAGGCCAGGAGCACGTGGAGAGAGAGGGGGGAAGAGAATGAGGAGAGAGGAGGAGCAGGAGAAACGGGACAGAGCAGGAGCAAGAGGAGAAGAGAAGAGAGCAAGAGAGAGAGGAGGGGGCGAGCAGTCCCTTTTATAGTGAGCCAGGCACACCTGCCTGCAGCCAGGTAACTGTGGGGCGGAGCCTAGACAAAATGCCAACACTGCATATACATTTAGAAGTACATTATGAATAAGGATGTATGCATCTAAGAAAGTAGTCTAGAATCCGGGTAGATTAGAGAATAGCTTTCCATGCTATATCTTTATGTATTTTCATTTCCTTCTACAATGGGCTTAGGTTAGTATGAAAACTATGTAATGACTTTATTTTAGTTAATTTTTTTTTCTTCTATGTAGACCAGCCTGCCTCTGCATCCAGAGTGCCAGGATTAAAGGTGTGCGCCACATGCTCAGTTTGAAATTATGTAATCGTTTTAAAAAGCAAAAATCATACAAATAAGTGATAAAGTACCCAATACTGGGTGAAAATTCTCAATAGAACAGAGAGGGCAACAGGCCTTCAGACTAGGGACCCTGAGCTCCCCAGCGCCAGCTCCTTATCAATTAAAAGGAGTCTCCTCTTGGATTCAGTTTCAGATTTTAACAGCAGGCTCGTCAAATAAGTACTTTTTGTCCTGCTTCCCATCCTTTTGCAAATATTTATCTTTTCGTAAAAGAATGAACCAATCTTAACTGGTAATGATTATTTTTCTTAAATCAGAAAGACAAAAACCTCATAGGCAGGAACTGCCATCTCCCCTCCCTCCTCCCTGGATTTAGTTTTGGAGGAAAAGAAAGATAAACAGAACGGGAGGGACAGAAACGCTCAGAATCCTGTGCAGAGTGCCAGAAAGAACAGGAGAAAGATTCAAATGAGACGAGAGAGGGCGGGGGCGGTGACGGGAAAACGGGGAGAATGTGGGAAAGAGAGTGGGGGCGTTCGGACCGTACCGGCTCCAAGAGCCAGATGCTGAGGAGGGGTGGAAAGGGGGAGAGAAGAGTGGAAACTGGAACACGAGAAAACGGGCTATCAACAAAAAGCCATACATGACCGTGTCCTCCAGAAGTCACTGAAAGATTGCTGAATTTGTCTCCAAGGGAGACGGGAAGCGAACTTTGACAACAGAAATTCAGTAAGGCTGAGAAAAGGAGTGGGACAAACACTTGGACGAGATATCGAGCATGTTTTGACTGTTATGAGACTTCTTACGGGGTAGACCTTTTCCTGGACAGTTCACTGGTGTCAATGACAGTTGTCCTTAGCTTTCTGTACCCATCTTCCAACCCGAAATCAGAGCGCGTAGAACTGTCCTGGGTGAAAGAGAAAGAGAGAGGCAGAAATGAAGACGTTTCTATGTTCCTTTATCCAGGGAGGAGGAGAACGGGGGCGCTGAAAGAGAGCTTTATCTCATGGCCATGCAGCTGGAGACAGCACGTCTGTCTCTCCAACAAACGTCAGTCCAGGCACTTCTGACCCAGACAGTCCTTGACAAGCGGCACCCCACCCACCGGACTGTGGCCAAGTAGCTGTAGGAGGCAGGGGGTTCGCAGACTCACTAGGGAAATGGAAAATCTGAGAGCAGAACAAATCAGGACCAGCGTTAGCAAAAGCGAAACTCACAGGCGACACACTGGAGCAGGAAATTTGAGAGACCAGGGGGGAGGAAGAGGAGCGAACGCTGAGACCTGCAGTCCAGAATACAGCCAGCTGGGTTCTGACCTCAGGATCCTCTTGAAATTCATTTTGAGGAAATGGGATTTACCCTTTGATGACAGAAAGTCTGAGGATTCTGTGTTAGCAGTTTGTAAATGCCATTGGAGTCTCCTAAATGGAGATCCAGCCCAGCTTCTGTGTTTCGGTTTGAACGCTGGTACTCAGAGGATGCCTGACCACAGATCTGCTGGTGCCACACAAGGGTGGCCACAAGTCAAGTGAGGCGGTGACAGAGCTGGCTTTCCAGGGGTAATTTCCTGACTTGCTACAGTAAGACACTAATTAGCCGACAGTGGATACTGAGAGCAACATCCCTAGAAAACAAAGATGGGCCGGGCGTGGTGGTGCACACCTGTAATCCCAGCACTTGGGAGGCAGAGGCAGGCGGATTTCTGAGTTCGAGGCCAGCCTGGTCTACAGAGTGAGATCCAGGACAGACAGGGCTATACAGAGAAACCCTGTCTCAAAAAACAAACAAACAAACAAAAAACCCAAAACAAAAACCAAAACAAAAAACAAACAAACAATCAAAACAAAACAAAAACAAACAAAAAAACCAAAGCTGGGACCATTTAGTCACAATCTTGCCCCAGGCTACTGTTACCTTTTGTCTATCTGTTGTAAGCCTATAGAGGAATTATTAATGGATTGACCCTGATGCTGGCGTGCTTAACAAAAGAAGAAGCTATTCACAAGTGGTGAGAAAAAAAATGAGAAAATATAAAAATGAAAGAAGAAAAGGTTTACCCTAAAACTTCTTGTGGGAGTCATTTGATAAGGCCAACAACTTGTCTTTTGAAGTGCTAGGATATCTTGAGTGTTTTATGTAAATAATTTGTTTCTTGCTAAATAACACAATACATTCTTTGGGTTTACTTTTTTAAAGTATGCTTGGGTTATAGTTTTGTCCATCTTTGGCTCCTCAGTGTCAGCTTTCTTCAAAATGAGATTGTCCTCAGCACTTCTGGGTCCTGCTAAAGATGTGAGCCTCCTTGCAAGACAACACCCACAGGTTCCAAGTTAGTACAAGAGAAAGGTGAACACCTAAACTTCAGCCATCAAGGCTATCAGCCTGGACACCCAAACTCCAGCCAACATGGCTGGCCCTCTGGGTTTCAGAGTGTTAACTTTGCAGGGTCATGGGATTTTGTTTTATTTCTATCCTTATCTGTGATCTTGTTAACTAACATGCCTGGGTGCATTCAGGAATAATGAAATACTTTTGGCATAAACTGAGGAAATTCTGGGCAGTTATGACATCATCAACACAAATGGTGACAAAAATAGCTACAGAAAGGAAGGGTAGATCCTCCCTACCATATCAAAACACATTTATTACTTACCAAAAAAAATTCTAATTTATCTTTGTCTTAGGATTTCACTGCTATGAACAGACACCATGACCAAGGCAACTCATAGACAACATTTAATTGGGGCTGGCTGACAGGTTCAGAGGTTCAGGCCATTATCATCAAGGTGGGAACGTGGCAGCATCCAGGCAGGCATGGTGCAGGAGGAGCTGAGAGTTCTATGTCTTCATCTGAAGGCTGCTAACAGAATACTGACTTCCAGGCAGCTAGGATGAGGGTCTCAAAGCCCACACCCACAGTGACACACCTACTCCAACAGGTCCACACCTCCTAATAGTGTCACTCCCTGAGCCAAGCATATTCAAACCATGGCAAAGTTTATATTATACATTTGAAAAAAATAGTGTCTACCTCTGTAGTTCTCTGAACTTAGGAACTTCCTGTCTCTACCTCCAAAATGCTGAGATGAAAGGCATGAGATATTCTACCCTACCTATTTTACAAAATTTTTTAAAATAAAAACAAAAGTGATTTCAAAAATCCCACCAATATTATTAATATTATGATGTTTTAAAACTCTATATTTATATGATTTGTTTTGACACACTAGTTAAGAAACACTAGTATTTCATTTTATAGAGAAACTTGTAAAGTCTGTACTTAATGTGCCATAAATATGCTTAGCCTTCTTTATCCTGTCTCTATTATAGTTCAGTTACTGTATAACACATCAAATGAATAAGATGGACACTAAGGTACACATTTGTTGGTCACTATACACATCAGTATATTTCTAGTTTTTTACTTACTTTTATGAATGTGTGTATTTCAAACAAATAGTTCTCTTATTAGATCGTTTAAAAAAACATTTTTTTCTTAACATTTTGTCAGTTTTAACCACACTGTTCAAGATAAATTTATTTCTCTAGCAAAACATATTTCACCAAGATATGAACTGGAAAATAGATTTCATTTGGATGGAAATTGTCTTGACAGCAAACTCAGTGAAAATACTAATCAAAGACAGCTGACAGTGTTTTGCTCACTCAGATGTCAGACGCTTTTTTTCTCTTGTTCTACTGGTATAAAAGGAAACTTCTTTTTTTTTAAATCAAAATAGTGATTTTTTAAAGGCTACTCTTTTTCTAAATTACACATATTCCCCAATTTAAATATAATAAAATGAATAGACTCCTTAATCTCTCTTTGAGAGGATGTCCATTGAACTCCATTGAACCAGGTATATTGTTTCATAATCTTTCCTAACAGACATAGGTGCCAAAGGGCACCTTTCAGTGCCCAAAGGAATTGAGAAATTAACTACATATTGAATGTCCAAGAAGAGGGAAATCTATTCCGCAAGAATCTTCATAAATATATTGAGAAAAATAACAATCTGTAAAAGATTGTTCACTCCCCACCCCCCCGCCGCTTCTGAACTTCATGAGACACACGGTAAGGAATTTACAGTCAGATTGTATCACTTGCCAAATTTACTAAATTAGAGTTTAGTAGTGTAATTATCCACTATAAATTTTTGTCAAGAGGAAAAGCAATGTTAGGTTGGGAAACCCCGTTGCAGGTTTAAAATTCCTGAGCATTACAGCTTTCGCAGATTCAAGCTATTGCTGAGAAAGACCCTAAATGCAATAGGTAAAAGATATCCTAGCCGGTGGGGCACGTGAGACACCTCAGGTGAATGGGTAACAGGCTTTTTGATTGAATTCTCTAGATGTCAGTTCCTTCACTGAAAATATGGAACCGTTAAAGGTTATAGGAAAACATCTCTGAGATTCGTATAGGTCGCTACCCCTGGCTGGACTCTGAAAGCATAAAACGCTGGGCTGAAGAGCTAGGGGCTGTAAGAAGCCGTCACCCGTGATACCGGCTCTCTAAAATCCAGCGGTCACAGGGGGTGAGTTCCTTCTCACTTTCACGATCACAGTAGCGGGTTTTGTTTCCTCCTTTGTAGGAACCCCCTTTCTCTGACGTACAGGAAGGATGCTTGAAATAGAAGCAGAAGCAGAAACTCCGGCCCGTATAGGAAACCCTAAGTGAAGGAACCTGCACGCCTACCAGGGGCTCCGGCTCCTCACTCCGCTGAGTCACAGGGAGGAAAGGTGTTTAGCAATGGCCGCTTCCTCAGCGGAGGAAGGAGGAGGCCTCCCTTAAGTGACTGCTCTGTCTCCGTTAAGCACTCAGGTCCAGATCTGAAAGCAGAACTTCCCTGGGAGTTTTCCTCACAAACTGCTGTCACCGACTATCAGAAGGTCAACTGGAATTTTTGTTGTAGATTACCCTCAATTTCCTAATTCGGTAAACTAGTCCGGGGGCGGGGGGGGGGTGCGGGGGGGGGGGCATCACATGGAAAAGTTCTTGGACTCGGCTTGTAGTAGAGACGGCTTATTAAGGAAATAAATCCAGCAAAGGTTTGTTTTGGAGTAGGTTACTTCAGGCCCACCCAGGGTATAGGTCGAGCATCCCGGACACAAGATGCTTGGTGATAGGGACATTTTGGATTTTTAAAAAATATTTGCCTATGCATAGCAAGTTATATTAGGGATGGGACCCGAGTCTAAGTGCAAAATATATGATAAATTGCCTATGCACTTAATACCTGGAGTGTGGAAGAAATTTTATACAATATTTTTTAGGATGCCTGTTTTGCCTGAGACCTATCGCATGAGGTTAACTAAGAAATTTTCCATTTGTGACATCGTTTCAACACTCAAACAGCTTTGGGTTCTGGCTACTTACATTTTGGGCCTTTGAGGTTAGGACTGTTAATCCTACACCACTTACTTTGCTTGGGAAGGCAAGCTCGGAGGGCTGCTCAGAATTCAGCAGCTCTCTGCACGGCTGCCCCAAGGTGCCAGACTGCTGGAATAGCCACAGCTCTGACACCGGGTGTGGAAGAGCTGGGATCACTAGGAAAATCAGCACACTGTGCAATGGAGACTCATCTTAAACCGTGAACCGGGACTATGAGATACAAGTGCATACATGCACATATGTGTGTAAATACTGCCCCCCCCAAAATCTCAAAATTATATGTTCACCATGTTTGATATAGTCTGAGATTTTTGAGTTTTGACTGTGTTGCTTTATTTGTTAAAGTATCGCGGTGTGGAGTGGGAATATTGTCAGGGGTAGGGTACTTGCTTAGCGTGCTCAAGACCCTGGGTTCAGTCTCCAGCACTAAAGAGAAAGGAAAGGACAGAAGGAGGGGGAGGGAGGAGCAGGAAGAGGGGAGGAAGAAGAGGAGGGTGAGGAGGAAAAGGAGGAGGGGGAGGAGGAGAGGGAGGAGGAGGAATATAATAGGAAGAAAAGAATGGGAAGATAAAGAGAGGAGGATGAGGAGCATGAGAAGGAGGAGGGGGGAGGAGAAGTATGGAAGGGGGAAAAGAATGGGAAGATGAGGAAGAGAAATATCAGGGGAGGAGGATGACCTTGAGAAGGAGGAGGAGAAGGAGGAGGAAGAGAAGGAGGAGAAGGAAGAGGAGGAGGAGGAGGAAGAGAAAGAGGAGGAGGAGGAAACCTCTCAATTTCTTCTCATCATAAATGAGAAGTCTATAATGGGGCATGGTGGCACACAACTCATCCTAGCAGGCAGAGGCAGGTAGGCCCTGAGTCTAAACTCAGCATGAGATACTTAGGAGTACTCTGTCTCAAAACAAAAACAAACAAAAAAAATGTATGTGGACTCACTGTATTGACTGTTCAGTCCGCAGATAGGTTTCTGTCCACAGTTTGGGAAGCATTGGTTGACGTTAATAATAATTATGAAGAGTCAGTTGCCTCAGAAGAGTCTAGAACAGATGAGAAAGGACTTCCTTGCAGTACAGGAGAACATGTGGGTGACAATGAAAGAACACAGCCACTATGGAGGCCGTTTGTCCTCCAGGGAGCTCCTGGTTTGTCCAGTGTTGGGCCAATGTTTAACAGAACTTCTAGATCTACCCTGGCTTCAGCCAGGTGTGGGAGTTAAGGGATAATGTATATAACACATCACTATTTTATGAGCTGCTAAGGAAAAAAAAGCTTTTAAGTGCAAAGTGCCATAGATTATAACACATTTCACAGAGATGTTTAAATATGAAGGCAAAAAATTAATAACACGAGGTAGTGACTCACACAGGTGATAGGTTCAAGCCTTCTGAGTTCCCTGTGCTCTCCTTGATGGGACTGTCGGGGCTCACTTCATCCATGGAGGAAAGGATCAAGGATTGTGCTTTATACATTGGATGCTGGTTCATGGATCCCAAATTCGAATAACATCCTTGGTGATAGTCTATACTGCACCTCCCTGTGTTACAGTGGAAGAGCCTGATTGCTAGGGTATAATGTGTCTCGTCCCAGACAACAAATACAAGCCTGAGACACAGAAGAAGTTAGGAAGGAAAATCAAGTTGTTAGACTGGCAAGGGAAAATGGTAGCCCAGGGAAATGGGAGATCAGACCCCAAGCCTTTGACCTGACCATTCTCTCCTCAATATGGAATTGGTCACATGACACACAAAAAAGAAGGGGAGGATGAGAAAAAGAAGGGGAGGATGTCCCCCTTGGCCTTTGGGTTCAATGTCTCATTGCTAGGGAGAGGCATAAATTATCATCAGAGACTGCTTTCTGAGAACACCGTTTCCATCACAGTATTTCCCCCTTTTTAAGAACCTGGGAGTCTCTGACTAAAAGCAATTACTTCCTGTCAGGTGGCCAGGATCTTCCTGTGTCATCTTATTTGTTTCTTTATGGTAAGTTATGTCCCACCCACTTCCTGTAAGTGTTACGGCTGGACTGGCTTTTTAACCCACTTGAAGCAGTCATATTGTCCCCATCTCATGGGACCATATTTACTGGACATGGACACCTCACATCCTCCGATGAGGTCAGCTCTACCTCTTCCGCGCCTTCTCTTTGCCAATTACCTGTCTCCCCTTTCTTTGTTTTATTTACTTATTTACATCACAAATGTCGCCCCCCAGTCCCCCTCCCAGAGTCCCTTCTCCCCCCCTCTCCTTTGAGAGGATGCACCCCTCCCTCCTCCCGGTATTCCCCAACTCTGGCACGGAACGACAGGTCTCTGCAGGCCTGATGCCAGATAAGGCAGCCCTGTTAGGGAACAGATACCATAGTCAGCCTACAGCTTTAGGGAGAGTCTCTCCCCCCTTTTAAAAATTCAACATTTGCCCTTTCTGGTTAACAGTAATTATCATTGTTTTGTGGCCCATTCGTTTTTTAAAACATCTCTCTTCTTTCCATTCGAACTCATCGATTTACTTGAAAGGTGCTGCCTAGCTGATCTCAGTAGTTGCACAATCTTCCTAAGGCTGCTTGTCACACCACCACCTATGGCACTGAGAGCAACACAGTCCAACATCACCCCCGGCACTTGTGCCTCTCTTCCCTACCAGTAACTACTGAGGAGAAAGAAATATTCAAGTACACACACACACACACACACACACATACACACACACACACTAACCACCGAGATACCAGAAAGAACACGTGAACAGCAAACCTGTTACTACTTGTTCACGAAGGTCAGTTCATCGCCCAGTGAACTGCTGAAGGGACAGGGCATTTGGCTATAGACTCTGACCTGCTCTCTGGACACCCACGCACAGCATCTTCACATTTAACACAGTGTCAACCATTACAGACTACTCACAGGCTCACACACTCGGCACCTACCCATGGCCTCCTCTGCCTAGCCCAACCCTCCTGGCCTTCTTCACCTGCATTCTTCATGCCCCACCTCAGATCTCTCATAGGAGGTCCTTTCTTGCCCCTACCCCGCCCTCCACCCTCCGCTGAGCAGTCTTGGAGCCCAGAGAGCCCTTGGCCTGTGGCCCCATCCGGCTGTGCTCTTTGCCTGCTCATCATTCTCTAGGTCCCATCACCTGGGACACTCTAAGGTGCCAAAGAACCTTTGGCTCTTAGAAGGGGACAGCTACAGTTGGGGTCAAGACTTACTGTCTCAATAAAACATGCAAATGCTTCTGAGAAAAAAAAAGCCTTATCTCCCACCGAAGATAAACATACAGAAAAGTTATTCATTGTATGTGCTAGAAGTTATTCACAGAGCCAGGTTACCCTTTAGAGTTTATCTTTGACACTTCAGAATATCTGGGGGGAGGGGGGAAATCTCACCTCCCAAAAAACTAGAGCCCCATCAGACCTCATGAAACATGTGCAAAACTGCAGTTCTCTGGTGGTTTTAACACTGCTGTAATATCGACTAGGTTAGGTAACTCACGTTATTTTGTTTTGTTGGTGGTTTTAACGCCGCTGTAACATGAACTAGGCTAAATGACTCACGTTATTTTGTTTTGCTCATTCCTCTTGAATTACTGGTTTCTTTATCCTTTCAAATATGCTATGTGTACATCAGCTGTAAAAGGTTTCTTATGGTTATTGTTGACACCACCCCTCCAACGAAGGGAGAGGTCCTCTTTAAGGGGGGGGCAGCTGAGATTCATTCACGAGGAGCCCTTTTTGCAGCTTCTACTTCATCTATCTGCATTCAGGATTCTGAAATCTGAAAGGCGTTCCCATTACCTGGAAGCACACAGGAGGACTTCTTTAGAGCCCGTTGCCGGAGTTTAGGAAGTTCGGCCTTGGAAAAGCAGAATGGGCTCCGGAGACCTAGAAACTTCTGTGGAGTGCTGGTCCACGGACAGGTGACGCTGCCACAAGAATCTTCTGAGTCAGAGGCTTGATCTCATCTCCTGTCCGTTTGCCACCTGGACGAGGCTGAGTGGCTTGCTTTAGCTCCATGCCTCAGTTACCACATCTGTAAAATGAGCTGTAAACGCTTGCCTCCTAGGGTTGTTGTGAACCGTGTTTGCGAAAGACTGTCTGAAAAGGCTCGTTCTGTTTGTTATCAGGTGTGTATGGACTGCTTTGGGGAGTGGCTTCTATTAGTGTTGTCACTGATAGCCTGTCCTCTAAAATTATTAAATATTAAGTAATTGTCACTAGTCTCTCACATCGTTCAAAGGTTTACATCTGAAAACCCAGTCTGGGTTTCAGCACCAGGATCAACCTAGTAGGGCTGGGGCTTCCTACAGAACCCACTTTATCTTGTTGCTTCTCATTCAGTATTTACCGTTGCCTTGTGTGGTGCAAACACACGTGTTATTATGAAGGTAATTCACACACGCATCCAGAGATCCATTGTGGCCACTTAAGAGAGCTCTTTGTCTGGGGTCCGTTATACAGCTTGCTGGTGCCTCATCTTAGCTGCGTGTGCATGCATGCATGCGTGTGGGTGTGCGTGTGCACGTGTGTGTGCGTGTGGTGTGTGTGTGCACGTGTGTGCGTGTGGTATGGGTGTGCATGTGTGTGTGTGGTGTGTGCGTGCGTGTGTGTGCGTGTGGTGTGTGTGTGTATAGTGTGTGTGTGCTTGTGGTGTGTGTGTGTGTGTGGTGTATGTGTGTATGGTGTGTGTGTGTGTGCATGTGTGTGTGTGGTGTATGTGTGTGTATGTGTGGTGTGTGTGTGTGCAGGAGGGTAGCATAAGACGTCTTGCTCCATCACTCCCTGCTGCACTTGCTGAGGCAGGGTGTCTCCCTGATTCCGTTAGTCTAGCTAGCCAGGTCCACCCAGGGATCCCAGTCTCTGCCTTCCGAGCGGCAGGATTCCAGGCAGCTGCATTTCCCTGGGCACCGAGGACCCAACGTACAGCCCTCAGGAGTACATACACGGCCATTTGCCCGGGCCCCACGTAAATTACTTTAACATTTTTTACTGATGTGAGAAAAAGAGCTGGTAATGTGTTTCATGGCATGACTCACAAAAACTGAGAAGCGGCTTCCAGAGCATTCTGTCCAGTGCTTGGAAAGCAGACAGAGGGACCCCTGGGGCCCGCTGGCTAGACAGCCTGGGCTAATTGGCCATCTCGATCCAGGCCAGTGAGAGAATTCAAAACCAAGGAGGCCAGTGCCAGAAGAGGGAGGGTTCTCAAGTCTGGCCTCTGCTCCCTTGATGTCTCTGTCTCTTTGTCTCTTTGTATCTCTGTGTCTCTTTCTCTTGCACACACACACACACACACACACACACACACACACACATTTTGAAAGTGAAGTTCAGGGGCTTTCATGGCACTTCTGGATACCAGGGATCAAGTCATCTTGGTTACTGACGGAACTGTGAAGGAAGAAGAGAATTACAATGGCAGTAAGAAAATGTTAGTTTTTTTTTTAAGGAAAAATATAAAGGAAATAAATAACTTAATAAATAAAATAAAGAAGTATTACAATAAGACTGTCTAGGTGTGTGCATATAGCCTGTGTGTGTGCCTGTGTGTGTCTGTGTGAGTATGTGTGCCTGTGTGTGTGCTTGTGTGAGTGTGTGTGCCTGTGTAAGTATCTATATACCTGTGTGACTGTGTGTGTGCCTGCGTGTGTGCTTGTGAGAGTATCTGTATACCTGTGTGTGTCCCTGTGTGAGTGTGAATGTGCCTGTGTATTTGTGTGCCTGTGTGAGTGTATGTGTGTGCCTGTGTGAGTGTATGTGTGTGCCTTTGTGAGTGTGTGTGCCTGTGTGTGTGTGCCTGTGTGTGTGCTTGTGAGAGTATCTGTATACCTGTGTGTGTCCCTGTGTGAGTGTGAATGTGCCTGTGTGCCTGCGTGAGTGTGTGTGCCTGTGTATTTGTGTGAGTATGTGTGCCTGTGTGTGTGCCTGTGTGTGTGATTGTGAGAGTATCTGTATACTTGTGTGTGTCCCTGTGTGAGTGTGAATGTGCCTGTGTGCCTGCGTGAGTGTGTGTGCCTGTGTATTTGTGTGCCTGTGTGAGTGTGTGCCTGTGTGAGTGTATGTGTGTGCCTTTGTGAGTGTGTGTGTGTGTGCCTGTGTGAGTGTGTGTGCCTGTGTGAGTATCTGTGTGCCTGTGTATGTGCTTGTGTGAGTGTGTGTGTGTGTACCTGTGTGTCTGTGTGCCTGTGTGCCTGTACCTGTGTGAGTGTGCCTGTGCCTGTGTGAGCATGTGTATCTGTGTGCCTCTGTATGTGCCTGTGTGAGTGTGTGTGCCTATGTGAGTGTGTGTATTGATACCTGGGAGAACAATAACTTTCTATTTTCTCTTCATTTGATGAAAGCGTCTTCCACAGAAGATTGTTAATGGCACTCTTACTAGGTTGTTGAGATCCACACATACACCCATCAGTACTTAATAGTCATGTTATTTACTCATAGATCCTCTCACCTGAGAGGAAAAGCCTGCTTGTCTCCACAGGTGTGTGTGGCATAGCAGTCTGATGGCAAACTGTTGATCTCCTGTGAGGGGTAAGTATGCAGTGCACTAAACCCAGATGCCCAGGAAAACCAAACATAGAAAATCATCTTTAAAATCATAAAAAAGATTGACCTTAAGAAGCAGATACTTTTACTAAAAAAATAAAAATTTGGCGCCAACCTGAATTAAAATCTTAATTAGAAGTCATGTAGGGAACATAACAACGTGCTAAGTAATCACTCACCACCACAGAACAAAAATACCCAACCGCCGACTCTTACAGAGCCCAACTCCTTTGTAAAGCAGGGAGACAAAGCCTGGCGTGTACTAATGAGGGCTGTGTATCTTAAACATTTAGATTCCCAGCAGCAGGATAAGGAAGGTGTTTTCCCAATTCGAAAGCCAAGCACTCTGGAAGGTGAAGTCTGCTGGCCAGAAGCCAATAGACTTTGAACTTGTGGTTAGATCTCTGTTAGACTATCCTGCGAGTCAGTGAAGGAGGCACCAAGTCTGATGACTCCTTACCTTCTAGTGGGCGGGCCGCACCCCGGGTGGGTTAAAGCTGGTGTCGGCTGAGGGCAAGGGGCTCTGGGAGAGAAGCTGTGTTGACTGATGGGGTGTGTCCGGGCCATAGAATGTTGACTTGCTCCTTCGGTCTGCTGGCCCCTTCAGACATCAGTATCTCACAGTGCAGGAAGCAGCCTGCAGATTAATTATATAGTTCTTTGCTCTAATGAAGTTCTGTGATTAGACTCTGCCTTTTCCTGCCTCTCTGAACACTATTTGTCTTGAATTACAAGTTACATGGTCTGTGAGTCATTAATCTTTCTTAATCATTTCTTTTCGTCCAGAAATCCATGAATAAACGCACCCCACCAACAAGCTACCCAAGCAATGACAGATGGCGGAGGTGGGGGGGTGCGGGGGGGGCGCGGGTGTGTGTGTGTGCTCTAATGGTTCATTTGTAGAGTTTTCAGAGGAGGGACATGAAGGAAAATATTCAGTCTACCTTTCGTTGAAGGAAAGATGAGTTTTGCTGTTAAAGGATAACTGCTAGTAGAGTTAGGAAGGTGAACGTGATTGTCCTCATCTAGAATTGGCTGGGAAGAGTCTGGGTGAGTGAGGGCTCTCTGTGGGCTTGTGTGGGGGAGATTATCGCGATTAGGTTAATTGATGTGGGTGACACCGGCCCCTGGGTTTGGGTCCTGAGTTGTGAGGACGGTCAGTTCCTTCCTGAGAGAGGAAGCTGGCTGACCGTGAAGCAAGCATATGCATTTCATTCCCCTCAGCTCTTGACTCTGGCTGTGATGTGACTGCTTTAGGTTCTGAAGATCTTAACCTTCCTGTCCTGATGAGCGGCAACCTGTTACTGAGAGCTAAAATCAGCCCCCTCCCCCATAAGTTGCTCTTAGTCAAGGTATTTTTATCATAGCCACAGAAATTAGACTAGCACAGTGAAGCTGTGTGCTGCATTATCAAATATTAATATATGTTTGTTTCCTATTAATATTGGAGTAGGCATAATAGAAACTAAATTGTGGATCTTTGTGTAGGCTTCCTGATCATCTGAATTTAAATGCCAATAGCCTGAATTAAAGAAGGTCCTATTTTTTCTTGATATGTTTTTATTTTTGTAATTCTATCAGTAGAAAACTTATTAGTGCAAAGTCTTTCTTAGATCTCTTTAAATGAAGTAGTTTCTAACCTCCTGCGCATACATATGGATATGTGATCATTATAAAACCTGGAGTCACATTATCTTAAAACCTAATATTTTTATGCATTGGATACAGAAGAAGTGCATCTTTTTAGCTTTAAAATTTAGCTGCTTCTAAAATCTTCTTATTACAATAGATAAACATCTAGTTGTATGATTTTTAAGGATTGATTTGGAATCCTCATAGAAATATTTATTAAGCATTTGTTATTGTCAGCTAAGGGGGCAGGGTATTGTGATCTCAAGGCATTTAAAATGTTTTGATGCAGGAAGAAGGCGGGAGCTGCCTGTTCTTCTAGAGGATCCAGATTTGATTCTTGATACTCATGTAGTTGCCCATGACCATCTGTAAGTCCAGTTCCAAGGAATCTAAAGCCCTGTTCTGATCTCCATGGGCACTAAGCATTCTTCTGAGCTTCAGGGACACCAGTAACAAATGTTGTGCACAGACATATATGCAGCCAAAACATCCATACACAAAAATAAAAATAAATTTAAAATCTACTGGGGACACAGGCAAGAGATAATAAGACATTAGTATGACTAATGTGAACTTTAAGCAATAGATAATAAATTTAGTAATTCATCAACTTCATTTTTTTTCCCTGTGGGTCAGGGAACCACATCAGTACCACAGAGTCTGTTTCTCCTTCTCAGCTTCCCTGATTTGGGGGGGATGGCATTCTTAGACAAAAGAGAGATTTCAACAGCCCCCAACTCACTGTCACAGAAACAGGAACATCAACTCGTTAGTTCCTGAGAATGCCAGGGCTGGCTCTGGTTAACCGTTCCTAAGTCACAAGTCCACTTTCCATTGCCAGCACTGTGGGATCTGTGACACACCATTCTCAGTGGTTATCTGATCTTGTGGACTGAGCTAGGGATGGGCGAGTCTCTAAGGAGTGATCAGGAGGCTAGAGTTCAGATACAAGGTGAGTCACGGTCTTCTGTCACCCCGGCATTGTAGGGGATATAACAAGGGAGATGCCTGAGACTTGCAGGTCTCCAGCCTTGCTCCTGGTCTAGCAGAGACCATAGCTCAAAAGAATGGGTTTATAGTGCTAGAGCAAGGCACTGGGCATCCTCCTCTGGCCTCTGTGTGTGCACAGGAGCAAGCAAAAGTACCTGTGCACCCCAGATACATATGGTCTTGACTGATCTTAGTTGTTGTCTTGACACATCTTGAAAGAGGGAGCTTCAGTTGAGGAATTGTTCAGAACAGATTGGCCTGTGTCTGTGTCTGTAAGAGATTGTCTTGGTTGCTAAATAATGTGGGAGAGCCCAGCCCACTGTGGGCATTACAATCCCTAGGCAGGGGTGAGCTTTGACCATATAAGAAAGGTAGCTGACCATGATTCTGAAAGTGAACCAGTATGCAGTTTTCTTAGGGCAGGGGTGAGCTTTGACCATCCCTAGGCAGGGGTGAGCTTTGACCATATAAGAAAGGTAGCTGACCATGATTCTGAAAGTGAACCAGTATGCAGTGTTCTTGCTTCTGCTGGTTTCTGCTACAGTTTCAAAGAATGGGATATGATTGCAAAGACAGCAAACTTGAGAAATTAAGATAAACACAGGCAGTGGGGTCCTGATGCCATGGAAGTACTTGTTACGTTTTGGCTCCGACTTCTTTCCAAAATGGGTTGTGACTTGAGAGCAAAACTTTCCTCCCCAAGTTGCTTTGAGTCATGTTTGTCACAATAATAGAAAACGAACTACCATGTGTACATGAGCACAACACACACAGAAAATCTTTTACTGTAAAAACATGTTACCTTAGCTTCTAAGTGCAGTGGTTAAAAAAATTCCAACCTCAAAGAAATGTTGTATAACTTTTATATTTTCATCTCGTATAAATAAATCCATAAAAATAACAAATATTTTTAATTAGAATTCATTCCTTCTTTGAGAAAAACATTTGCTCCTTTTTTGGAGAAAAAAACTCAGCTCAATTTATTTCTTGAAATATTGCTTGAATAACTCTTAGCATGGCAGGTCAGTTACATAAGCAGGAAATAAATTATCAGTAAACACATAACTGTGTTTTTCCACCAGACCAAGATGTTCCAATGGTTTCCTAGTAAATGAGTTTGCTTTATTGAAATATATTTCCATAAACCAGAGGCCATCGCTGGTCACTGATACCACAACTGCACCATAAATAAACCATAACAGAAGTACATTGAGTGAATACTGTAATAGAAATCGAAGCTTAAGATAGTCACGCGTCAAAGCGTGAGGCATCCATCCTATCGTTTGTGAGTTCACCGATTTTTCCCAGTGTGGGGACTGCCTCGTGAATATAATCAAACCTTGCTCCTTCCCCGTACTTCACAACATTCTTGTGTCTGTTACAGCCTTTTTGATACATGTTCATAAATTTCCTCATGCTCACCCTTTCTGTGGAGGATTTATGGCAGTTGGTATTGGTGTATTTTCATATTTGCATTCTCACCCAGACTCTGAGATCATTAAGGACAGAGGCTAAGTCACATTTATCCCTAGGCACTGTGTTTAAACGAGTAAAGAATATAAACTAACACATTCTTCTGTGACCCCCCCCCAACTCCTGTTTATCGTCTTTGTTAGATTCCCATGTTAAGTGCCCTGGAGCTCACTTTTATACCAGCCCCAGGTATATACCTGCCTACAGAATTAGATGATGGTTTATGAAGGGAGTGGCAGGGAGAGCAAATTGAAACAAGGTGTGGTTGGCAATGTCTGTTGACTTCCCCAGAGTGAACACACTCAAAATAACACAACAACAACAACAAAAATAAAAACAAAGAACAAAACAAAAGAAAACTGACTGTTGATAAAATGCATAGAAGTAGAGGGGGACTCATGTTAGGAAGGAGGAGGTGGGTAGCTGAGATTTAGGAGGATATAAATATGATCAAAGTGTGTTATATTCATGGATGAAAATTGCCCAACAAAGCTCATTAGTTTATACAATTAATATACAAAAAAAATGCACCTCTATTTTCTATTAGAATTTAACCTATACCAATCTCAGCCCTGCCTCAGGGAGTTTTCAGTGAAGAAGGGGGCTCTCACATCTTCTGAGAGAGTTAATTCCAAAGGAAGGATTCCGCATCTTGAAAAACCATGCCAACAGTGTTCTTTACTCTGGTCACAATACCACCGACAATCATGGCGACCACTTTGTTTACTCTGCCAGCTGCACTAAAGCCATGGACGATGAAGCTTCCCTAAATACTGTCTGACATGGGGTATGGCGTAGGGGTCCACTTTGGGGGTCCCTCTTGTGGAACATATAACACAACTGGGTTAAGGTAGCCACCTATACTTGCCACACCCCACCCTGCTCCACGCCGCCCCATGTCACTTGCTCCCATCCACCTACATAGTCCCCAGGGAGAATCTTCCCTGTCCCAGAGTCTCCTCGGAGATCATAGGATTTCTAACCTTCTTTTCTCAGAGCAATGGCTTTCGAAGGAATCTCTTAGCTTTTCTGTCAACAGCATACTGTCCCCTGTGAAGCTGAAAGGGAACAACAGCTTGGGCTGACAGGGCTGCTCTTACCCATGACATTTCTTGCTCTTTATGCCCAATGCTGGTACCCACATTTCACAGATTTCCTGTGTCCTTGCGATGAAGCACAAAGGAGATGAGCTGACCTTTGACCTTTGCATCCTGGTCAGCCAAGTAGGACTGGTGAGGATGGCCCGTGAATCTCCCACGTGCCTGACTGAGGGATGGATGGCTTTACTCAAAGCTCCTTTACCTCTAATTACCTAGCTCCATACCAGGCTGCAGATAGCCCTATAGATCCTGAACTTTAGTGGGATGGTGTGCCACATTTTGACTTTTGATCCAAATTACATTCCCCAATTCATACTTAACATAGTTTACAAGACCTTTGGGCACTTGGCTAGCTAGGTAGTTAATCTGATTTCTGATAACCCTGCAGGTGGTCATCCATTAGCCATCGCTTCCTTGAGTCTGTCCTAACTGTGGGAGTAGGGTAGATCCTAGCTCATCTCCCATACAGGAAGGCACTTCTCTGACCCTGTACAGAAAGTTGTACGATGTGTCCGACAAGCCTGGTAGACCAGATGTACTGACAAAGCACTGAGCACAATACTGTCTGGCGGAGAGTCAGGAGAGGACGTGGAGACTCCCTGAGCACTAATGGGGCTACAGTGTCCAACAGACATCTGACCATATCACTTGTGTGAGAAAGAGGTGGTGGCAATGGATACTTGGGGAAATGGATGTTGGACAGCAGTGAGGCTTCACTTGATACTTAAGCTACCTTTCCCTTTCTAGGATGAAAACCCATGACCAAAAGCGACTTACAGAAGAAATAGCTTATCCTGACTTAGAATTCTAAAGAGAGAATCCATAATGGTAGGGAAGGCCTGGCAGCAGGAAGCAGGGGCTGGCAGACCACAACTTATCTACAGACAGGAAGCAGGAAGCCAGCAGGGCTACTCTAAACCCTCGGATCTCACCCCTAGTGACTTACTGTCTCCAGCAACGCTCTACCTCCTCAAGGTTCCATATCCTCCCCAAACAGCCATAACTGGGGACCATGTTCAAATACATGACCCTGTGAGGGCCATTCCTCATTCAAACCACCATGCCGCACTGTTGGTAGGTAGCCAGTGAAATGAAATGACTGTTAGAAGCAATCTCTTTGTTTTCACAGGTTGTGACATGTCTTTCCATTCTCGGCCTGAAAGTGAAAATGGGGCTGGATTAATTTATTCAAGGGATGTTCGTTTTCCATATCTCTGTTTAAAGTACTTAAATAGAAAAGCCACTGTTATGATCAGGTACTGATATGCTAGTGGAAGTGGTGTGTGTGTGTGTGTGTGTGTGTGTGTGTGTGTGTGCCCGTGCCCATGCATGAACACATGTTTCTGCCAACCCAGAATTTAGAATATGGTAAAATATAAGCCTACGAGTCCGAAGAGAATACTTCCTACTTAAATCATTTTTTTCAAAGATGACGGCCTTATCTAATCCAGTTCCTGTCGTGAAGAAATTCTCTTTGCAGATCAAAACTGGCTCAAAGTGAATTTTTTTCCGATGATTATTTCGAAGATAATGGCAAACCCACATACTGTTTACACTTAAAAACTGTCGCAAGAAGTGAAAGGCACTCAGTGCTCTCTTTAAAATGGGACTTAGAACCTAAAACATGTACTTGTGCACGTTCCCACAAACTACTGTGAAAAAAAATACAGCTCTCCCTCTACAAATATAGTAGATATTTCTCAAATTTTATTATTTGTTTCCATTTCTAGAGCAAACAATTACTCATTTTATTCCAGGTAGTAGAAATATTTATTTCCCCTTTTCAATAAAAATGCAATCAAATATAATGTTGAAAGCATAAAATATTTTTATGTGTGTTAAAATATTTATATGTTCTCTATCATTTTTTTCTCTTTCTTTATTTTCCTCAGAGGCATGGGGGAGGTTGAGGTAGAGTCTCTCTGTATAGCCTAGGCTGGTCTGGCACTTGTAGCTCAGACTAGCTTCAAACTCTGTTGGTATAATACAGTGAGAGTATGGTTTATCATGATGCAGAGGGGTCTTGTTTATCATGATGCAGAGGGGTCTGGTGTATCATGAGGCAGTGAGGTATGGTATATCTTCATGTAGTGGGGGATGGTGTATCATGGGGTAGTGGGGTGTGGTATATCTCCATGCAGTGGGGGATGGTGTATCATGAGGTAGTGGGGTATAGTGTTTCATGCTGCAGTGGGGCATGGTGTATCATCATGCAGTAGGGTATGGTGTATACTCTCTCTCTCTCTCTCTCTCTCTTTCTCTCCCTGGAAGCCCAGCTACCTCTATGCATTTGCTATGTTATTTGTCTTTGTAACAATCATGCCATAGGTCTTTGGAGCTAGATGTCTCCGTTGAAGGTTAATTGATGAGTGGCAGTTCGCACATGGGGAGATCAAGACCAAAAATCTGAATAGTGTGAACATTTCTTTTATTCAATTTTCTATCTGTAAAAGGTAGGATAAATCAAGTGGTAAGAGTCATCTCACTGTAAATTTTAAATTCTGTAGCTCTGCTCCATTCCTCCTCCTCCCCAGGACTCTTCGGATGAAGGACAAACATTTCCAGGCTCAAGTTCAGGATCTTTGATGAAAAAAAAAGAGCCACCACCCTATATCTATGAACTTTGGGGGCCTATGTGGACATGGGTTTATATCTATAAGAGGACAGGAAGGGAAATAGAGTTCAAATTTCTGTTCAAAGTATTGGTTTAAAAGAGCAAATAGGCTGAAGGACTGTCTCTGTGGGGAAAGACACTTGTCACCAAGTTTAAACACCTCAGGACCCAGGCAGTTAAAGAAAGAGAACAGAGTCCCAAATTAATTTTAAAAACTGAACTAACCAGCTCTATTAGAAAATATTGTTCATTTTTGGTTGACTTCAATAATAAATTGAATACAAATCTTTCATATCAGCTTGTACTGACCCAAGGAAAATTGATGTAAAAACTAAGTCTTTAGTAAGTTCTTAAAAGGTTATGAAAAACCTGACAGTCTTCAAAACTTGATATCTAAGAATAAACATGAGTAGAAACATGTAGAAGAAAGCACAGAAGATTACTCTTCATTGATGAATAACACATGTGTTGTCAAAGGTCTAGGAGAATTAAAGGAATCCCAGCCCTCACATACATGCCTCAGAAGATACTAACCTCTTGATTGAACCGGTCACAAAATCACCCTCACCTCATGGCATTCTGAGATTTTCTCAAATATGGTTTTCATAAATGTAGAAGTAAGATCACAGCAGTGTGGTATATAGACATGTATACAAATGTACATATATATACACATGTTAACTCATGGGATGCTTCATTTGAAAAGAGTTTAGTTTGTACTGATCGTAGCATCTTTCATGCTGTGAACTGCAATTTCTATGCCAAGGTTAAGGGGTTACTTTATAAAAAGGATCCATGATAAAACTGCGTTGATAAACATGGGATTGTGCAAAAACATTCTGTACATTTTGAATTCCCAGTAGTTTCTTCATTAGCTCTGATAGGGTGTGAGAGATTCTGCATCTCTGATAAGCTCACAGGTGATTCTGGGCCTGTTGTTCCAAGGACCGCACTTTGAATGTCAGTTGCTTAAAACACTATTTATCATAAAACAATGTTTCCTAATTACATACAGTTAATTCTTTAAGAACTGTGATTGGCTGGGGTAATTGTTTTTAGATGACAGCCAATGATATCAAATCAAGTCCAAATCTCTTACAACACCTTGTACTGACACAAGGAATTCTGCATAAAAACCAATAGACTTTATTAATATTCTTAAAAGTTACTGCTGACTCTTGAGTTTTTAATCTTAGCCATTCTGACTGGTGTGAGGTGGAATCTCAGGGTTGTTTTGATTTGCATTTCCCTGATGACTAATGATGTTGAACATCTCTTAAGGTGTTTCTCGGCCATCCGAATTTCTTCTGGTGAAAATTCTTTGTTTAGCTCTGTACCCCATTTTTTGATAGGGTTATTTGTTTCTTTGCGGTCTAACTTCTTGAGTTCTTTGTATATATTGGATATTAGCCCTCTGTCGGATGTGGGGTTGGTAAAGATCTTTTCCCACTTTGTTGGTTGCCGTTTTGTCCTTCGGACAGTGTCCTTTGCTTTGCAGAAACTTTGTAATTTTATGAGGTCCCATTTGTCGATTCTTGATCTTAGTGCGTACGCTATTGGTGTTCTGTTCAGGAACTTTTCCCCTGTGCCCAAGTCCTCCAGGGTCTTCCCAAGTTTCTTTTCTAATAGTTTCAGTGTGTCTGGTTTTATGTGGAGGTCCTTGATCCACTTGGAGTTGATCTTAGAGCAAAGAGATAAGAGTGGGTCAATTCGCATTCTTCTGCATGTTGACCTCCAGTTGAACCAGCACCATTTGTTGAAAAGGCTATCTTTATTCCATCGGATGGTTGTGGCTCCTTTATCAAAGATCAAGTGACCATAAGTCTGTGGGTTAATTTCAGGGTCTTCAATCCTGTTCCATTGATCTGTTTGCCTGTTGCTATACCAATACCATGCAGTTTTTAACACAATTGCTCTGTAGTACTGCTTGAAGTCAGGGATATTGATTCCCCCAGAAGTCCTTGTATTGTTGAGAATAGTTTTAGCTATCCTGGGTTTTTTGTTGCTCCAGATGAATTTGAGAATTGCTCTTTCTAGATCTATGAAGAATTGAGTTGGGATTTTGATGGGGATTGCATTGAATCTGTATATTGCTTTTGGCAAGATGGCCATTTTTACTATATTGATCCTGCCAATCCAGGAGCAAGAAATATTTTTCCATCTTCTGAGGTCTTCTTGGATTTCTTTCTTCAGGGACTTGAAGTTCCTGTTGTACAGATCTTTCGCTTGTTTGGTTAGAGTTACACCAAGATACTTTATGTTGTTTGTGGCTATTGTGAAGGGTGTTATTTCCCTAATTTCTTTCTCAGCCTGCTTGTCCTTTGAGTACAAGAAGGCCACTGACTTGCTTGAGTTAATTTTATAACCTGCCACTTTGCTGAAGTTGTTTATCAGCTGTAGAAGTTCTCTGGTGGAGTTTTTTGGGTCGCTTAGGTAAACTATCATATTGTCTGCAAATAATGATAGTTTCACTTCTTCCTTTCCAATTTGTATCCCTTTGACTTCCTTATGTTGTCTAATTGCTCTTGCTAGAACTTCAAGTACTATATTGAAAAGATATGGAGAGAGAGGGCAGCCTTGTCTAGTCCCTGATTTTAGTGGGAATGCTTCAAGTTTCTCTCCATTTATTTTGATGTTGGCTACTGGTTTGCTGTAGATTGCTTTTACTATGTTTAGGTATGGGCCTTGAATTCCTGCTCTTTCCAAGACTTTTAGCATGAAAGGATGCTGAATTTTGTCGAATGCTTTTTCAGCATCTAATGAGATGACCATGTGGTTTTTTTCTTTCAGTTTGTTTATGTAGTGGATTACATTGATGGATTTCCGTATATTGAACCATCCCTGCATCCCTGGGATGAAGCCTACTTGATCATGGTGGATGATCGTTTTGATGTGCTCTTGGATTCGGTTAGCAAGAATTTTATTTAGTATTTTTGCATCTATATTCATCAGAGAAATTGGCCTGAAGTTCTCTTTCTTTGTTGGATCTTTTTGTGGTTTAGGTATTAGCGTAATTGTGGCTTCGAAGAATGAGTTGGGCAGTGTCCCTTCTGTCTCTATTTTGTGGAATAGTTTGGAGAGTATTGGTGTTAAGTCTTCTTTGAAGGTCTGGTAGAATTCTGCACTAAAACCATCTGGTCCCGTACTTTTTTTGGTTGGGAGGCTTTCTATAACCCCTTCTATTTCTTTAGGGGTTATGGGACTATTTAGCTGGTCTACTTGATGCTGATTTAATTTTGGTATTTGATATCTGTCTAGGAAATCGTCCATTTCCTCCAGATTCTCCAGTTGTTTTGAGTATAGACCTTTGTAGTAGGATCTGATGATCTTTTGAATTTCCTCAGTTTCTGTTGTTATGTCTCCCTTTTCATTTCTAATTTTGTTAATTTGTATACTGTCTCTGTGTCCTTTGGTTAGTCTGGCTAAGGGTTTATCTATCTTGTTGATTTTCTCAAAGAACCAGCTCCTGGTCTTGTTGATTCTTTGTATGGTTCTCTTTGTTTCTATTTGATTGATTTCAGCCCTGAGTTTGATGATTTCTTGTCTTCTACTCCTCCTGGGTGAATTAACTTGTTTTTCTTCCAGGGCTTTAAGGTGTGCCATTAAGCTGCTAGTGTATGCTCTCTCCAGTTTCTTTTTGGATGCACTTAGAGCTATGAGTTTTCCTCTTAGCACTGCTTTCATTGTGTCCCATAGATTTGGGTAGGTTGTACCTTCATTTTCATTGAATTCTAAAAAGTCTTTGATTTCTTTTTTTATATCTTCCTTGACCAAGGTGTCATTGAGTAGAGTATTGTTCAGTTTCCATGTGTATGTGGGCTTTCTGTTGTTTTTGTTGCTATTGAAGACCACTCTTACTCCATGGTGATCTGATAAGAGGCATGGGATTAGCTCGATCTTCTTGTATTTGTTGACATCTGTCTTGTGACCGATTATATGGTCTATTTTGGAGAAGGTACCATGCGGTGCTGAGAAAAAGGTATATTCTTTAGCTTTAGGATGAAATGTTCTATATATATCTGTTAAATCCAATTGGTCCAGAGTTTCAATTAGTTTCACTGTGTCCCTGTTTAGTTTCTGCTTTCCTGATCGGTCCATTGAGGAGAGTGGGGTGTTGAAGTCACCCACAATTATTGTGTTAGGTGTAATGTGTGCTTTAAGCTTTAGTAAGGTTTCTTTTATGAAGGAGGGTGCCCTTGCATTTGGAGCATAGATGTTCAGTATTGAGAGCTCTTCCTGGTGGATTTTCCCTTTGGCGAGGATGTGGAGAAAGAGGAACACTCCTCCACTGTTGGTGGGATTGCAAAATGGTAAAACCACTCTGGAAATCAGTTTGGCGGTTCCTCAGAAAATTGGGCATGTCACTTCCAGAGGACCCTGCCATACCACTCCTGGGCATATACCCAGAGGATTCCCCTACATGCAATAAAGTCACATGCTCCACTATGTTTATAGCAGCCTTGTTTATAATAGCCAGAAATTGGAAGGAGCCCAAATATCCCTCAAAGGAGGAATGGATACAGAAAATGTGGTATATTTATACAATGGAATACTACTCAGCAATTAAAAATAATGAATTCATGCAATTTGTAGGTAAATGGTTAGACCTGGAAAATATCATCCTGAGTGAGCTAACCCAATCACAAAAGAATGCACATGAAATGCAATCACTGATAAGTGGATATTAATGAGCCCAGAAGCACTAAATACTCAAGACACAAATAGCAAGTCAAATGATTCCCAAGAAGAAGAAAGGAGAGGACCCTGGGCATGTAAAGATTGCATCCAGTTTAGTAAAGAAACCGAGGGGGGAGGGGGAATGATTGGGGAATAGTTGGGGGGGAGAAGAACTATGGGAACTATGGTGGGTGGGAACTGGGAAAGGGGAAAGCCCTTGAAATGTAAACATAGAATATAGAAAATAAAAAAAAAAAAGAAAAAAAATATACCACACAAAAAAAAAAGTTACTGCTGAATCCTTCCTTTAATTTAATACCCTACGTCAATTTTAAAAATCATTCTCCATTTAAGTACTACAGTTAAAACCTGCTTTCAATGCTTCTGTGACTTTGCTTTACTTCACTCAGATTATGTATTGGAAACTTGTGAATCATATTTTAGTTCAGATCTTGGTGAATAATTTTAGAAGTAAAGGAGTGTGTGGGAGTCTGTTGAGGTCTACTCTCCTCTGCAGTGAATTGTGTGTACAAGTGGTAGTTGACTCATATAACTAAACTGCATTTTTACTGGCAATTGTTAAGATTTATGTTATTGGCATAATAATTGTTGAGAATGTAATCATGACATCACATAAAAAAAAATCAGCCCTCTGCTTTAGATGTCCAGCAAGGCAGCCGCTAGCTACCATTCCATACCTACTCACCTAGCTATCCACCTGTCAGTCAAAGCCCTTATCCAGGGCCACGTCACGCCCAGCCCTCCACACCTCTTCTCTCACTCATGCCCTGTTTGCACCTGCCTCTCCATCCACAATGCATTCCGTTATATGTTAATGTGACAATGTTTGTGTGTTTCTTTCCTTTGTAGATTTTCAATAAAAAACAAAGTTTATCCAGGTTTAGTGTAGATAGAAGAGTAAATTAGTGTTTGTTCAACAATAATAAAACCACATTTTATTTTAGGATTTTCTGTGCACGCACTAAGTCCTTGATCTATGTAGAGAGGCGTCAGGGCCTGCTGTGGCAGTAGAGTGTGTGGTGAGAAGAGAATGTAGTATGTATGTAGTGTATGTAGTCAGGGAGAGAGGCATGCAGCCTGGAGGCCAAGAGCTGTCAGACCTCGCTCGCTCTTGAAACTGACAGGCCTCCCTCTGAGGGATTCCGTCCGCCCTTTCTGTCCTGACCAACTGCTCAGTTTCTCAAACCTTCTACCCTCAGTCTGGTTCCTAAGTCAGCATGTCTCTCCCCTTCTAGAAGAGTCTTTCAGGTCTGGTCTCCCCTGATTTATCATCTATAATCTCATTGCCCTTGGTCTTGTATGCTATTCATTAATGACCATGGGTGATGTCACCTTTGGACACAAGGCTCCTTAGAAAAGCCCCTGGAAGGCTCCTAACTGACCTGCCATGACATGGGTCACCAAAGTTCACACAGGGTTGCTTAGTGAATATTTCAGGAGTGAGCTGGTGGCCTGACATAACTTCTGAGCAGATGATGACATTGAGTGTCAAGCTTTTATGACTGGTTGGTGAATTTGAGGCTTAGAAATACTACTGGCTGTGGAGTTCTAAATTGACTATGTTAATAGCTTACTGTTGATGAATCTTTCACAAAGCAGCGTCCCATACGCCCGATTGGAATGTAGATCTGTCTTTCTGGAGCACAAGCTACTGAACTGGTGTGTCTTTACTCTTAGACAACTCACTCCTTCCTCTTTCAAGGGATCTTTCAATTAATAATTAATGTCAAATTTGCGAAGAGCCATGCGGGGTTGTGCACCGTCTCCTCTGCTACCCATTTCCCGATTGCCTTTGGATTTCAGAGGATGTGGAGGAACATCAGCAAAGCTCCTGCTCACGCTGTCCTAGTTCAGAAAACACGGACAGCTTTTGTTGTTGCTGCCCCTGATGATGCTGGTCATTCCTTTGCAGGGCTCCAAACACTGTGAGCTCCCAACCCTTGTGGTAAAGAAGGAAGCAAAGGAAAGAAAGTGGCTCAGTGGGGATCTCAGAACAGGAGCTGGAGAAGGGGCCCAAAGCTAAAGACAAGGGTGAATCATCATCATCTTCTCCTTCTCCTCCTCCTCCTCCTCCTCCTTCTCCTCCTTCTCCTCCTTCTCCTCCTCCTCCTCCTCCTCCTTCTTTTCTCTTCTCTCTCCTCCTTCTTCTTTCTCTTCTTCTCTCTTCTCCTCCTCCTCCTTCTCCTCCTCCTCCTCCTCCTCCTCCTCCTCCTCCTCCTCCTCCTTCTTCCTTTACTTCTCTCATGCACTTCTAAAACTTTCCAGGTTCTAATAGCTTTTCTGAAAAGTGCATGATTTTGTCCAGCTAGACGTAGATTTAATTAGCTTCACCTGTCCCCACCATAATCAAAATCTTTGAGCATGTAGGGCTGCATTAACAGTCATTCCGTTGTTGATTTAATGTGCCTGGCCCTCGGAGGCTGGAATGGGAACTGGCAGGCTCAGCTTATGGAGTTGTTTTCATAAATACAAAGGGACCCCTGTGTCACAACTCAGGGACAGTACAGCTGTTTTGTGCCTGACGTACAAAGAACTAATACTGCCAGAAGGTGTTTTTGTTTTGAAGGCATAAACAGAATAAGTTACCAGTGCAGTCTTCCCACACCCCCAGGTCTTCTCTGTGTGGCTCTGCCTCTCCCTACCCACCGCCTCAGGCCTGTCACTGCCAAGGTTCCCCAGTTAGTTAGGACGATCTGACACCTGGACATGAAGCTCCAGCTTTAGGCCCCTTGAACTTTGCTTTCATTAAAACAAAGAGCAAAAGCAAAACACTAAGTGCTGGTTCACTGACTGGAATTTTCCTTCCCTGGGAGACTTGAATGGTTTGGCAGACAAATGTAAAATTTTACCTTGCGATCTGAGCCTTCCTGAAAGGCCCCCTTTGATTGATATGGACATTCTAAACCATCTTGACTCTAGATGGGGTCCCACGTTGCCTTCTCAGCCTTTGAAAGGCTCCTTGTTGGCCCCCTCCCCAGAAAGGCCCACCCCTTTACCTCCCTCCCCACTCTCACAACAGCTGCCTAGGATTGGTGCCCCAGAAGAGTCCCCTGGGGGGTCCCCACAAGCCAGTTTTCCTTTGTTCACTGGATAGTCCTGCTCCTGCAAGAGGCTACAGATGTGGAGGAGGGGAGGGGCAGCTGTCTGTACTTTCTCTTTAAAGTCCTTGAGAGGGACCCATTCCTTTGTATAAATTATCTCTGTTGTAAAAGACAGTTTGCATTACAAAAAAGGATAGTTACCAAGGAAGCTAGGGTACAGGCCTCATTTGACCTGGGGACTGTCTTTGCTTACCTAGAGACAGCAGGGTCACCAATGATGCCTACCTTCTGTGTTATTGCATAAGTAGTCAGATTTTGTAAGGATGGGAACTGCAAGCTATTGCTTTCTCACCTGTCCAAGAATCGCGCTGCTCCTTTCTAGGAAAAGCTGAACTGTGAGAGGAAGGGAGAGCGTCCAGTGGCTTAGGTACATTGGCCACCATTTTGAAGGCTATTGAGTATGTCCACTGGATGGTGTGTTAGGGATGTAGCCCCAGAGAAACACTTATCAATGCTTGAAGGTAAGAGCAAAATGAGGAGGGCGTGGGTATCCAGAGTAGGGAAAATAGGATGCCCTACCTCAGAGGCATGCCTGAGATTTGAGAAAACAAAGATTTTCCTTGTCATTTCCAAGCCACAGAGTGAAGCTAACTTCATTCTGGAGAAGCATAGGTGTCTGGGCTGTCACTTACTCCCTTACCTGAGAAGGTGCTGTCTTAGAAACACAGCAACGTATTAGATTAGTACCAGGTGTTGTGATCATAAAGAGATAAAGAGGTATTGTGATATGTTCTATGGCATGTAGTGAGGTGTGGGGGAAGGGCATGTCTCGGCGGGCCCATGCTGAGGCATCCTTCCCCCTGAGGGTACACACACACACACACCAGTACAGTATAGAATAGAGTTTATTTAGGGCATGGGGAGGGGGAGTTAAGAGAGTAGTCGAGGCACAGAACGGCAGAGAGAACGAGAGAGTAGAGAAGTAGAGATTGGCCATGACCACGTGGAGAGAGGAGGGGAGGGAATGGGAAGAGAGGGGGAGCAAAGAGTCAAGAGAAGAGTGAGAAGGGGGCAAGCACCCCCTTTTATAGTGGGCTAGCCTACCTGGCTGTTGCCAGGCAACTGTGGGGAGGAGCATACCTGACTGTTTTGAGGTAACTGTGGGGGTGGAGTTCAGACAGAGTACCAACACCAGGGATAAGGATTTTGTAAATTAGACTTATTTCCTGCCAGGCAGTGGTGACGCACGCCTTGGATCCTAGGGGAGGCAGAGGAAGGTGAACCTCTGTGAGGCAGAGGCAGGCGAGGTCTACAAAGCAAATTCCAGGACGGCCAAGGCTACCCAGAGAAACTGTATGTCAAAAAACAAAAACAAAACAAACAAAAGATTTATTTCCTTACAAATTCACATTTTTAGTGTTGGATAAAAGAAAACATAAATAGCACAAGCTGTAAATTATAGCTCGTGGGAAAACCCACCCCCAACTTAAGAGCTAGAGTATGTACTGCTATTGAACATGTATCCCTATTAATAATTAGTGTGCTATCAAATGCTGCTTGATGTTTGAGCATCACAGTATCATCTATACAGTATATCATGTAGATGGTAATACAATATCATCCACACAGTATATCACATAGATGATGTTACAGTATCATACACACAGTATATAATGCAGATGGTAATACAGTATCATCCACATAGTATATCATGCAGATGATAATTCAGTATCATCCATATAGTATATGGATATACCATGGAGATGGTAATATAGTATCACCACACACAGCATATCACACAGATGACAATACAGTATTACCACACACAGTCTATCATGCAGATAGTAATTCACTATCATCCACACAGTATACCATAAAGATGGTAATACAGTATCATCCACACAGTATATCACACAGATGATGATACAGTATCATACACACAGTATATCATGCAGATGGTAATATAGTATCACTGCACACAGTATATCACGCAGATGATAATACAGCATCACCTATATTACTCTGCATTTTGTTCCTTCTTTCCAAAAATGTTATGTTTCTGAGATTTGTCTAGGGTTTGGCCTATAACTTAGTTCTGGGCCCCATGCTGAACTGTGTGAGGTCCTGGGTTTCATTGCTTGCACCCTAAAACAATAAATCCACAAATTAAATTTTGGAGGAGGATGACGTTGGGACAGGGACTCTAGAACCTTCCTATCTTGCTTTAGAATAGAATCATTTCAAGGCAGATCTTCTAGTTTCCCTTCCAAGTGAAGCAGGAAATGTTTTAGGAAGAATTCAGACCATATTTTTACAATTATAATAGCACTGGGTCAGCCTTAGATCATAAATTAACCTCTTCCTACTTAACCTCATGTTCTTCTTCAAAAATAGTTCTTAAAAAAGTAGAAAATTTTCCATTTCTAATTCTCCCCAGCACATTTTTTATTTTTAATTATCTTTTATCATATGTATATACATATATATGAATTACTAATTGGTCTAAATTCTTATCCATGAAACTGCCCTACTTTTTAAGTTTGTATCTGTTTGCAAATTATTAGTTGTCTTAAAATTTTCATTGAGAAAATGTTTATGAAGAGAAAATGCTTATTCTGTAAAGCCTTTAGCAGTTAAGAATGAGAATTCACGATGACATGTGGCTGTACTCTGTGTAGTAAGGCTGGTGAGGCAGGCATCACTGAGTCTGCTGCCAGTCTAGGCTACAAAACAAGATCCTGTATAGATTAAAAAAAGATGAGAAGCTTAGAAGCAACCTGCTTGTTCAGAACCCAGCCATTTTGTTTACTTCTTGGCTAAGTCATTGGGGAAGTTCCTCTAACACTTGTCCCTGTACTCTTTCACCTAAAATACAGAAATGAGAGCATTAGGCAAGTCGACATATAAAAAAAGTGCATATACTAGCACCAGAGGCTGAGCCAGGGTCTTAAGTATCCCTGTAACTGCCATTTTGTACATCACTACAACATTTTACTAAATAACAACATATGACCTCTCTCATACACTGTCTTGGTACCTAAGACTAACCTTTTTGCCTTATAATAAAAGCAACACTACATTCTCAACATACCTTTCCAAATAAGCTTCTGTAACTGGCCAGTGGGGTGAATTACAATGAAGCATCACACAGGAAAAGTTGTTTGGGCGTCACCATTATAAGACACCTGACTAAGGAAAGTTTCTGCTCTTGTAGATACCGTTATTAGCGACGTCTTCTGCTCTTTTTCTTGCAAGTGGATTTGAGATGATTTTTCCACACAAAGTGTGATTTCCAGAGCCTCAGATATCCTACACTAAGGCTTGCTGATGGCACTGGTCATGAATGGGATAAGGATTAAGGTCACATCATTATCGTATCAGCTTCTCCTTCAGCAAGAATGTAAACAGATGGTTTCCCCTCTTTTATCAAATAAAGCAAAACACTCTTGGTTACTGGAATTTCAAAAATAAATCTTAAATAAGCCAAGGAAACTTCCCTTTTCAGGCCATTTGGTATGTACTTGCTCTAGCTAAGTATAGCTAATTACACATTTAATCAACTTCCTGGGAAGGAGATGGCCCATTACAAACTGTAACTGCCTGCAGTTACATCGAATGGGTTACCTGGAAGGGAAGCTGGGGATGTATGGGAAGAAGGCAGAAAAGAGATGGAGACCAAGATAACATCTGCTATTCAAGGTCTCAAAGTTTAATGAAGAACTCCAAATATATAGACAGGGGAAAACCCTTCCCTCGAAGGCTGGAAGCTTCTCAGCAGAACCAGTTCAGTTGCTCTGCAGGTGGCTAGTATTCTAGCAGTTTCTCAGGAAACTGCAGGTCCTTGAAGAATAATGGGCTTCATCTTGGTCTGAGCTCTCTACCCTAGGTGGAGGGGATTATGGCTAACACAGGAGTTCCTGCTCAAAGACTGGGAGAGGAACTTTACATTGGTCAATGTCAAGTTCCTGCCAGGTGGCATGGAACCCCAATAAGGCTCTCTACAACAAACCAACCCTTAGATGCCATAATCTCCGAGGCCATCAATAGTCAACAGCGCTCTCTTCATTGGTTAAGTTCCATACAACCTAAGATGCTGTCTATTTTCTCAAGCTGTAAGCTAGATCCACTTTGTTGTTTCAGATAATGATATCACACATAAGGGTGTTTCCTGTACCTATTGGCTTCCTCAGCTTCCTCAACTAATTTTAAATCCTTGAATCATGACAAAGCACAGGCTGCTCATAACCTTTTTATGGGGATCAGAAAAAACCCTAAGGCTACAATATTTGTTAAGTGAACATTGACTGGTTGATCAGTTGAAAGTCACACGGCAGGCAGCAGGCCAACCCAGCAGGCAGCAGGATTATCCATACTTATAGTCCTAGTATTTAGGAGGCAAAGGTAGACCAATGGTGGGTTCTAGGGCAGCTGTGCTATACTATGAATTTAGGGCCAGCCTGGTCTACACAGCAAGGTTCTGTGTTAATTAACCAAAGGCTGGAGATGTAGCTCAGTGAGAGGCCACTTATCTAGCACATGCAGGCCCTGGGTTCAAGCATCAGTCTCATAAAAGCAAAGAAAAGCAAATGGAACCTCATACTAGCTCATTCTAGAGTCCAAAGGGACAAAGATCCACATTTTCCTCCAAATGAACTGCAACCTAATAACAGGAGAGTTTCCTTTTTTTTTCCTTAACTATTTTTCCCAGGCTTCCCTGACACATCTGGGACCTGCAGATACAGCAGTACAGAAAGGTGAAGCACAGATAGATTCGAGATGCTTGGACCTTGGTTCTAAATGCGAGTGAGGACTTTAACCTCTCAGTACCTCAGATTCTTTTCATCTAGGAAATGGGTGTGTGTGTGAGCTGTCTGCATTTATATGCTGAAGACTGGAGAATATTTCATGCAGAATACCCAGTTCTGGATCTTGTTAGGTTGTAAGAAAAGATATCCTCTTAAATCCCTATTGAGGTATGAGTACTGATTTAACATTTACTGTTGGCTTCCTGGAAGACTCCCACCATATCCAAAAATCACACTTACGACCTTTTCCGTCCCTAAACCCAGGGAATTCACCTTCAGGGAAGATACCACCATCTACTTACACAAACCAGAAGTACAGACTTCCCTGCCACATCTCATTTCTCCTTCCCTGCTTCCCATTTCCAGACTCACTCAAACCTGTGGCCTTCTAAGGCCTTCCCCTGCAGGCCACAACCACCAGATTGGAAGACTTCTTTTCTCTGGTTGACACACTACAGAACGACTGAGCTTTCTACATCTTCCATGCCTGGCTCTAGCCTGCTCTGATTACAAGAGCAGCCTCCTTTGATGAGCAGGGATCTGATCTCACCATCTCTTGCTGTCTATCACTTCTAGAAAAACTGATTCCGGAATCTTTCACTAGGCCAGTGAAGTCTGTTTCGTCTCCTCCAGGATATTCTCATCTCCCTGAAAATCCACTCCATCCTCCTCCACCATGTCCTGTGCCCTGGGAAGAGGATGGGTATTATACTATATAATTTTCCCCTGGATCTTTCCCTGCTGTGCAGCCTCACACTGTGTCCAAGTCTTTGCAGAAGGCCACAATTACTATGAAGTAAATTATTCCTGTAACTATCTTCTCGTAGACATCCCTGCCTTCCACTTTGGTACCCAGGCACAGCTGTAGCTTTTCATTCTTGCTGGGCTAGGACACTGTACATCCCTTGTTGATTATCCTTAACCATTTAGACACCACAATAAAGAGCCCTTTAATTAAACTGTCCTCAGATGGCCTCTGAGAGTACCCAAAGTTTTCTGCCAGGATCCTGGCAGACCGAACATCTACCCTCTCCTTAAGCTAGTCTTTGTGTTTGTCAGATACTCCACATCTCCTTCTGCCTCTGTCTAGAAAGTCGTTACTCACCATAAAGTCTCAGCTCAAATATTCCCCAAAGATGATTTCCTGTCTCCCCAAACAGGTCAAGTGTATACACCATGCTTACCTAAGTCTGCTTAATTTCCCATGCCTTTTGTGATATATCAACAATTTTGAATCTAATTACTTAGTTATCAAAGTAACATCAAACCAGTCCCTAAACAGGGAGCATGGTACACATGAAGGTTGGAACATACTTGATACCTCACTTGCTATTCCTTAACTATAAATAGGCTAGTTCTAATTGCAACCTGGTGTTGATGGTATTTATCTATTATTTTGTAGGGTAGTATCACATATACTAATCCTATTTGGGACAAATAAATTACTTGTGTTTGTGTGTGTGGGGTCAGGATATTTGTCAAATGTTTTTTCTTTTCCAGCATCCCTATCTGTAGCCTATAGCAGCTCCCCACCCCAGTATCCACGAGGCTGAATTCTTCAAGTCTTCCAGGATTTGCTCACACATTTGCCCAGTGACGCCTAGACCCTCTGTCCCATCCCTCTGTGCCTTGCTCTGCTTCTCAGGGTCTCACGTCCACCATTGCCTTTTAGGTTCTTATGCTCCACTACCGCTGGATGTGTGCACAGTAAAAGCTACGTACACAAGGGCTTGCGCGCACTTGCACCTGCCATACAACAAGCAAGCAACCACACGCGATTTCTCAAAGAAAGCAAACTGACGTCCTTTTCTCCACCCTGCATTAGGCTGTGCTCCTTCCTTTACTTAAAGTGTCTTCCTAGGAACCAGAGTCAAGACTCTCACTTATTCTCTTACCTGTCTGATTGAAACATTTTGAAAACAGTGTGTGTGTGTGTGTGTGTGTGTGTGTGCACGCGCGCGCGCGCGCGCGCGCGCGCACACACACACACACACACACACACACACACGCATGTACTGTGACATGTGCATGGAGGGCAGAAGACACATGCAGAAGTTGGTTCTCTCCGTCCTCCATGTGGATCCCAGGGATCTGATTAACTCAGGTTTCACATCTGGCAACAGGGCCCACTAAGCCATCTTGCTAGTCCTGGATCAAACTTTTGATGTCAAAATGTTAAGAGAATTTCACAGAACTTGAAGGCAATGTCCTCTCATACATACATCTTAAATTCATAACCAAACAACGTGAACATGGGAAATATAAATTTGGGGTTAAATGCCTAGCACTTGGTAAATATTTTCTTATGAGAGTAGTGTGGGCAGGTGATAATGGCTCCCTGTATGGCGTGAGTGAACTATTAATCACTAGTTGCCAAGCAGTTAATTTCCACCTCTGCACTACCCGCAAGTTACTTTAGAAACAGCATGGAAAAGCTAATTCATTGTGTAATCTAACAGAAAGAACTCCTCACAAACTTGTGCTTTGATCATTCTGTGTTATTTTCATTGTATATATGCAAAATGACTTAGTTGGGGCTCATTAGTCGGGGCTCATTCTAAAATCATTCAATATTTTTAGCAACATTTTAAGTTCACATTTATTGGCTACTGTTTATCCATGCCTTTATATATGGTTAGTCTTTAGTAACCAAAAGGTCCCAGTCAACCAACATGGAAATGTCTAGAGTACACCTGCCCCAGCACTATTTCTTAAGCAGGCCAATGGACCCATAGACATGGTGGGTGTTTGACAGTCTTAGTAACAATGACAACTGACAGGGTGATTATTCAGAGACCATGGAGCCCTGGTTCTCATCCCTGTGAGTCGCCACACCTCCAGGACACTGTCCCTGAGACTTTTTCATCTCATGGTTATTCATGGGGAAACTTTGGGGTTTTGTTAGTTTGTTTTTGTTTTTCTTCTCCTTTAGCTGAGAAAGGTTACAACGTTTAATGTGAAACACCTGTCCTGGCTGGTTTTTCGTATCAACTTGACACAAGCTGGAGTTATCACAGAGAAAAAAAGCCTCCCTTGAGGAAATGCCTCCATGAGATCCAGCTGTAAGACATTTTCTCAATTAGTGATCAAGGGTGGAGGGCCCCTTGTGAGTGGTGCCATCCCTGGGCTGGTAGTCCTGGGCTCTATAAGAGAGCAGGCTGAGCAAGCCAGGGGAAGCAAGCCAGTAAGGAACATCCCTCCATGGCCTCTGCAGCAGCTCCTGCTTCCTGACCTGCCTGAGTTCCAGTCCTGACTTCCTTTGGTGATGAACAGCAATGTGGAAGTATAAGCAGAATAAACCCTTTCCTCCCCAACTTGCTTCTTAGTTACGATGTTTGAGCAGGAATACAAACCCTGACCAAGACAACACCCATGTCCTTTTTTATCTCTATTTTACACTGTGGTTAACAAAGCAGCAGTTAGGTCTGGGGATGAAGGGGAACCTTTCCAATTTACCCTGCATTTCATAACTAAAGGAAATCACCGTTCATTTGAAAACCTTTTCTTTCTCTCTCTTTTTTACACAGACTACCCAGAGAGAGATTATGAAATATCGATAACCTTGAGCTAGACAAAAGAACAGCCAGCCCTATAAAAGTTATGTCTAATAAAAATCACACCCAAAAGGGCTTGTAAAAAATGAATGAAAAGAATGAATGAAAAAAACGAATGACTAAAGGTTAACACTGAACTGCCATTTCTACCTACTGGGAAAGGGAACATCTGTGGTCACCAACAAAGTGACACTGGATGTATTCACCCCTCCAGAGCAGGACAGAGCAGGCCTCATGTGCAGGGTAATTAACAAGAGATAATGAACTCAGCTGTTTGTTGGTTTTTGGTTTTTGTTTTTGTTGTCTTTTTTAAAAAATGAGAACCCAGATGTCCCTCAATGGAGGAATGGATACAGAAAATGTGGTATATATACACAATGGAGTGCTATTCAGCCATTAGCTAATAAACAATGAATTCATGAAATTCTTAGACAAATGGATGGAACTGGAGAACATCGTCCTAAGTGAGGTAACCCAGTCTCAAAAGGACACTCATGGTATGCACTCACTGACAAACAGATATTAGTCTAGAAGCTTGGAATACCCAAGACACAATTCACATATCAAATGATGCCCAAGAAGAAGGAAGGAGTGGCCCCTGGTTCTGGAAAGGCTCAGTGCAGCAGTGTAGGGGAATACCAGGACAGGGAAGTGGGAAGGGTGGATTGGGGAACAGGGGGAGGGAAGAGGGCTTATGGGACTTTCGGGGAGGGGGATCCAGGAAAGGGAAAATCACTTGAAATGTAAATAAAGAATATATTGAATAAAAAAATGTTCAAAAACTGAGCTTTTATTTGGCTATAGTACAGCGAGGCCTTTTTGTTTCTTTTTGGGGGGGGTATTGTTTTATTTTATTTTATTGGTTTTGGAGGGTTTTTATTGTATTGGAGTTTCGCTCTATTTTTGTTTTTGATTTTGTTTTTTGAGGAGAAACATAAAGTTGGAAGGGTAGAAAGGGAAGAGAATCTGGGAGAGGGAAAGAATTCGATCAAAGTATGTTTAAATTTAAAAGTCGTTTTACATAATCAACATATAATCAAAAAGAAATAGTACTGAGACAGAACCAAAGTTTCAAAATAACTTCAAGTATTTAATCCGTTCCTTTGCTGTAAAGAATATTCCTCTATTTTCTCCTTTCTTCAATTATATAGTACATTCTAAAGTTTGGGGTTTTGTTTTTGTTTTTGTTTTTGCTTCTTTTTAAAAGCATGTTTAAAATGTGATCTATCTATCATCTATCTATCTATCTATCTATCTATCTATCTATCTATCTATCATCTATCTATCATCAGTGAAAACCTAGCCTCTAGGGTTAAGGTTAAGGATGGAAGAGACATTTAGAGACCGTGACTAGCTTCTCTGAGCTTCGAACTTTCAGGGAAGTTAGTTAATGATCCTAGGCAGCTCTGTGGGGGTGGGGGTGGGGGTAGCTGGTGCCCAGTTAGCCCTGGTTATTACATTTGTTTCACAATGCCACTTAAACAGCTAACCCTTCTCTAATAGGTCTGGACTCTGGCAGCCACAGCGTGAATCACAGAGCTGTTCTTTCCCTAAATGGCCTTTTGTGTGTAGATAATAACCCCACTCTCTGGAGTAGGGTGTCTCTCTAGGCACTGTAGTTAAATGCATCACTGGGGAAACAAAGCCAAGAGATGCTGCTGTGGATACTGAAAAGACTTTGCCTCCTGCCCTGGTGGACTTGCCTGCCTGCTCCCTCCCCTTTGTCTTCCCTCAGCACAGACCTTGCAGAACCCAGGACTGGGATGGTGTGAGTGTGGGAGTTAAGCCCAAGGGCTGTCAGAATTGACAGCTATCTAGTCTCCCTGGTCCATGCTGTCCCTCTGGCCTCCCTTTCCCAGGAAACTGAATCAGAGCCTGCCTAGCACCTGTGCTCAGAAGCACAGTCTCTTCAAGGGCCCAGGCTACTTGACCTTCCTCGCCTTTGGTCTTGTTGTCTCCTGTGCTATGTAGTCGGAATTCCCCCATGTCCCTGAGCCTTGAGCAGCCTTGGGGACAAAGAAAGCTCTTGACACCCCATCTTCTTATATCATTTTATGGGTGAAGACTGAGAAAACTAAAAATGAACTTTCCCCTCCACATTGTACCAGAAATAAGGATGTCAGAGGTGGAGAGTGAGCCTCTGTTTCACAATTCTGGGTATCACTATAGTCTTCATGGTTTATTATCCCAGGTAGCAAAGCAATTCTAAGGCCTAAAGAAGAGACCGTGAGTATTAGTGAAACCTTTCTACCCAAGACAGTTTGCTACCAGACATAGGGGTCATAGGTTGTGCCACAGTAAGCCAGATTGTACCACCAGCCTTAATATGCCAATTAAAGGCGCCAAATTACTAGCGAAAAGCAGAAACAGAATATAGATTCAATATGGTCACATTGAGAAGAGGGATAAAGAAACCCAGTGACGTCTTCAGGGATCCTGACATCCTTGAAGGTTGAGGTGGGTTGAGAGAGAAGGCAAGGGACATATGTATAATTAGTCCATCAAGGTGTGGCTCCCTGCCCACGAGGGTCTCAGCTTCAAGTCTGTCCTTCAAGGACATCTGACAACTTGGGAATCTTTGTCCAGAAGACGAGTTCCTCCTCTGGCTTCCCCCAGGCTTCAGCCATTTCCTTCCTGCCCAGGAGATCTCAGGAGAGATTCTAATTTCTTCAGGTCCACTGTTCCAATAGTCTGATAGCCAGAGAAGGGAACACAATGGTCTCTTTAGAACATATTCATTTCCTCCAAACAGGGTAGTTGCATATCTCTATTCTTTGTTTTAATACTTCTATCTGTAGGGAAAATGTGTGTGTGTGTGTGTGTGTGTGTGTGTGTGTGTGTGTGTGTGAGAGAGAGAGAGAGAGAGAGAGAGAGAGAGAGAGAGAGAGAAATAGATACAAGTTGGAAGCCAAGTTAGAACACACTAAGATGGTTCCAGATTCCCAAGAAAAAGAGCTGTTTCTACATCTCTTGGTTTAGTTACTTTCTAGGGGCTGGCATAAGCCACTCAATTGTACTGCTTTGAGGTGTGGTCTTACCATGTTGCTACCTATGCTGGCCTCAAACTTCTTCAGGTTTCCAAGTGCTGGGATTACAGCCTAGTGCCATAATGTCCCAGCATTGACTTCATTTCAATTCTGACAACTCCCTGCCTCTCTGAATATTTTCTGAAGACATCGATGATTAAGATCTGGCAGTTTCTGTCTTCATTGTCTAGAACCCCGGGGTTACAATTTGTTCCCATTGTTCTGATTTTATCCAGTGTTGGTGGGAGGTGAGTGACAATTGCCAAGGTCTTGGTGCTGATAAACTCCTTTGGCCCAACTGTCAGGAAGTGAGAGATACAGAATGAATGACTCCTATGCCAGGCACAACTCGAGCCCAGTTTGCTTGCTCTATGGGCAGTGTCCCAGCATCTCAAAACTCTCCTTCAGTTCCTCACTTCTGTAGAATGTTAAGTTAGTGATAGGATTTTATAGAACAAGGGTAAAACTAATTTAAAAGGCAAGTGATTATGTATGGATTTATAATTATCCTATACCCATTAACCTTTTGAAGGCTAAGATAGTACAAGCAGTATGTGAATGTATAACATAGCCATAGAAATTAGCCTTCTTACACAGAGAAATATAGAAGCCCATTGAGTATTTAGTTTCTACTTCTAATGATTTAGAATGTTTGCTTTAGTGAGATAAGTCTACAGTACAAAATTTTAGACATCTCATTAATTCAAAAACTGTTTTTTTAAACTACAGATTATGCGCAAGTGTATGTCATACACATAATAACAATACTTAGTTTGTTGAGGCAAACAGATATATACCAGGTTTTCAAACAGTGATTGTCCAGGTGGCAGATTTCCCCAGATGTCTTTTAAGTCCGTAAGACATTAAGAGGTCTGTCTGCACTATATATACCACACATGCAGCAAGCCTCTTTGGAGGTGGTCAGGATATAAGAAGGCCTATCATTTCCAATTTTAAGCAGATGCTAGTTGGTTTCTGGAGTCAGAGACTAAGCAAATCAAAGTGAATATGTTAGCTAGGACCAATGTAGAAAAAAGTCATCATTTGTATCCGTTGTTCCTTTAGAAGATCAAAGTTAGGTCCATCTGTGCGGATGGGCGGAGTCCCCTAGTTGCACTTCTCTCCCCATAGTTCATACTCTTTGTGAGTTTCCCTCTTTCTCATCCAGAGGGCTGCCACTGGCTGCCTTGCATGTCTCCGTGTTCACTGGGGTTCACCCAAAGTATTCAGCCTGACCCAGGACAATGCTGTAGCCTGCTATGCCTATGGCCATAGCTCTGGTCAGACCTGGATGCTAAGAAAACCTTTCTCGAAGCAACAGCTCCTACTGACTGCCTTGCCTAGATTAACTTACATACCATTGGCCCTTCAAGGTATTCATAATACCTAAAGTACAGATACATTGCTCTATATATTTCCAGTCACAGACACATGGGGCTTTAAAAGGACTAAAGTCACCTTAAAATAGCTGCTTACAAAGTGTCATTGAAAATTCTTCACAAATCAATGCTCAAACAAACCTTAACTTTGTTAAGACACCTTTCTAAGAAGGCAAGGGCCTGAAATATAAACATTAAAAGCGTTTTTAAGCGAACATAAGATTGTGTTTTCCAAGTCAACTACAGAATATTACTAAAAGCAGAATATTACTAAAGCCTTAGGAAAATGTCATTTCTTTCGATACAGAAATTCAGTTACACTGCCATCTTTATATTAGAACATTATCTTACGACTCATATCCTCATGACTCTACACTGTAAACAGTCTGTGGTAAGAGTCAAAGACAGAGGACCCGGTAGCCACGAGAGGGAAAGGAGCCCCATCTTAGAGTCTTCTCAGAGCCTTCACCAGCTGAGAAGCAAGAATTCCCACACAATTAACATTTGCTAGGAAAGTTTCCCACAGAGAGTTAATGTTTCTTTCATGTATACATATTTTATGCTAAAGAAGGGATGGGCCAGGTTTACAGCCTGCCTGGGTCTGGCCTTGGGCAGAGCCCAGTTCTTCCCCCCTGCCATTGCTGGAAATCTCAAGCAAACGTAAGCCTGTATTAAAAATGTCTTCCCAATGCTGCATTTCTACACCAGCTAGTCCTGAAATTGCCTTTGGTGTCAGAAACCATGTGTCCAAACCTCTCAGACACAAAAAGTGTATGTCTCCTGTGTGTCTGTATTCCAAAACGTCCACAGAATTAGGTTTAATTTTAACTTGAAAGTATTTTAAGACTTTTACGAAGAGCAAAAGCTTAAACAACAAACAAACAAAAATGAAAAACAACTATTGGGTTTTTTTTCCCTTCATCAACAATCATAGTCTTAAGAATGTCATACAAAAAAATGTCATTTCCTGTTGCCAAAGGGCATTTCTCTTCAAGGAGACTGAGGCTGAAAGAGAAGCAGAGCCTGCGGCCATCTCTTGGTCTACCCTTTGCTCTGTTTCAAAAGGAAAACTGATGACTTTCAATTAAACCAGACAGATGCAGCATAATGAAGATAAACACTATTTTTAGGATTGGTTTTTGTCCTCAAAAAATATTAAAATATTTAAGATAAAAGATATTTTAAAATATCCTCTCTGGTAGAACGTATGTCCAGTTCATGTGCCACGTGACCCAGCAAAGACACAGCATCTCAGTTTTAAGGAGTCAGGGCCAGATGAAAGATCAAGCTTTCCAGCAGACAAGTTTCAGTTCATCCAGAAATAAAACGATCTGAAAAAGCAGTGGACAGAGAGAGGAAGCTAACTCTGTATTTCTGGGACGGAATGGGGGTTCCTTGGAAGTGGGAGAAGAAGCAAGCTCCTCCCTCAGTGGGTTTTTGGTGCCGAGAGTCTTCCAATCCTGCTGATAGCCACGGATACACATTCATCACCGCAGTATTTTATTTAAAGCTTATCTGAACTCCAATGCCTATTGGCATTTTCTTCTTGTTCGTCTGCCATGGTTATACAATGTATTGCACCTAATAACACTATTCTGTCTACAAACATGAACATCGAGTCTAATAATTCAAAGAACAGAAGTTCTGCTGCCGCCACTGTGAACAATATTGGTTTCATCTTAATTGTTTGCAATGTACATTTATTCTGTACTACTAAGATAGACAAGGAGACAGCCATAGCAGAGCTGAAGGGCAATCGTTGTCCTTCGTTTTCACCTTGAGCCCTACCTCACGCTTTCCACGCAACACATACAGAATGGAAAATACCACAAGTTCACTTTCCCAAGACCCAAGTGCAACGTGAAAGGAAGGAGGGTAGAGATAATCAGCCTTTCCCAGGGCCCGTTGATGGAAAATGACTTCCTCTTGTCAAAAGAATAGAATCTTGCCTGCTGTTTACAGCAGCTCTGATTAAGAAACTACCTCCCTTCTAGCTTTTCTTCAGATACCAACCAGGACTCCAGGTATATGTGCCCTGCCCCTGGGCATTTTATCCCCCCTTTAAAGACCTTCATCCTTCTATGTAGCTTTGCACACACTGCCGTTCCTGAGACCACCCACTTGGCCTGGCTCTCAGTGTCATGGTCCTTAAGTTCCATTGCCAACCTGCACCAACACGGCCAAGGGAAAAAAAAAGAAGCCATAATTCTCTCAGCAATAAATTTAGGTATTAAAACACATAATTCTATAACATTATTTATAGCATAGGTCAACTGTGCTATAAATAACTATCCCAAAGCAAAATTAGCCCATCTCAACACTGATAAAACATAAATCAGGGCAGAGATCTTAGCACCTCCTTTTTTTATTGTTTGAAATAAGTCAACAGAACCCCCAATGCCTGAAAAGAGACCCTTTTCCTGCTACAGAGCAGATGTCACACATAGTTCAACAGAACTTGCTCACAAGAGCTTTCAAGTTGACAAGGCCTGTCCTATCAATGACATTACTGTTAGATTATGGGCCTGTCCCTTTAAGACACTGGGCATTTTCTAAGTCAGAGTTCATAGCCTAAGAAACCAAGCCCTGTTCCCTTCCAGAACTGACAGGACCCTTCTGTGGGGATGAAAACTCTACAGGGGAAAAGCAAATCCAAGATAAAGGAAACCTAACCGTGCCTTGCTCCTGAAGCTGTTGCCTGCAGAAATGGCAGAATGGGGTCTTCCTAGTTCCTAAATTATGCTCAGATTCCCAGTGTCTTGGAGACCTTACTCTCTCCTCCATTGCTGTAGCCACTCTGTTTCTTTACTTAATAGACCCAAGGAGCTCAACAGGACCCCAAAGCCAAGGCCAATCAACAATTGGAAGCACTCCAATGGTTCAAAAGAACCTCAAAAGATCAGGAAAGCAAGATCCAAGGTGCACTGAGAGAGGAGAAACTTCCCAAGGCTTCCACTTTCTCTAGAATTCAGAACAAAATCCTGTTCTTGGTCTTGTGCTCTTCAGTAAATGGAGGTAAAAAGACAGGAAATGTCCCCGGAGAGAGGTGACTCTAACTGCTGCTGGCAACCATCTTTCCTATCCATCCGCCGTCAAATGCTTCAGGCAACAGATATCCTCAAACTGTGCCTTTACGTCCCTTCATGGTCGCTTTATTGTCACCAGACCTAGCTGTGGATGGATTATAAAGTGAGCCAGATTGTACCCCCCATGCTCAGTAAGCTAAGTAGAGGAGTCAAATTATTAGTGAAAGGCAGAAACAGAAGACATATTCAATATGGTCACAGTGAGAAGAGGGAAAAAGAAACCCAGTCACCCCCCCCTTTCATCTTCAGGGATCCTGACATAAGGAGGTTTAGAGAGAAAGCAAGAGACATGTATAATTAGTCCATCAAGGAGTGGCCCCCTGCCCACCAGGGTCTCAGCCTCAAGTCTGACCTTCAAGGTCATCTAAGAACTTGGGATTTTTCTCCAGAAGACAAGTTCCTCCTCTGGCTTCCCCCAGGGTTCCAGCCACTTCCTTCCTGCCCAGGAGATCTCTGGAGAGATTCTAATTTCTTCAGGTCCACTTTTCTAATAGTCTGATAGCCAGAGAAGGGAACACAGTTGTCTCTTTAGGACATCGTCATTCCTGCCAGGCAGACTAGATACAAAATCACTAACTCCTCATCTACGCCTTGCTCATGTAAAATCACCGTGCAACTTGATTAGAGGTTCACAAGTCCTGCTCAGTGGGAGCTGTTCCTGGCGTCACTCTCCTCCTCTAAGTCCCCTCCACTGCATTGTATTTACTGTGTCTGTTAATCGTACCAATCTATTTCTTCCCACTCATCCCCTGGGTATTTGGATGGTTCGTTTAATTAAATAATGACCTGTAATGGGTTAATAATGTGCAGTTAGAGACTAGGGTATGGCCCTTTGAAGGTCCCCTCCCAGGGTGATTTCATCACTCCCCTTCTCTGTATTTGGTTCTCTAATGCTGACAGAGAAATCAAGGGTTTCAGGCATGCCAGGCAAACACTCTAGCACTCGCTGTGCCAGATCCTGAGCCCGCATTCCTTCTGGGTGCCTCATCTTACAAAATAGTATGAATAATGTATATTCTTCATAAGTCAGCAAACAGGTACATAGTACTGAGTTTGTTTAATATTTTTTTAAGCAAAGTGTCTACACAGGAAAGGAGACAAGAATCTCAGGTAAATGCCGAACACCCCACCTCTACCTTTGGCCTCAGCACATGTGTGTGGGTATGTGCACAAACCAGGGAGCTCTAGGTTCAGCCTCAAGAGAGGAAGTGAAGAATCAGTTGGAAAAGACATCTGGATCAGCCTCCGGCCTCCAGATGCACCTTCATGGAGCACATTACTCACATATACATACATACATGCCCATGCACATACACCATATGTGCAGAAGGAAATTTGAATAGATTAAACGTGTGCTTCACTTTTAAAAATAGAAGAAAATGACGTTGGAAGAAAATGTAAAAGAAATTCATCCTATGATGTCATACTTCCGCCACTTACACAGACAGTCCATTTCTCAGAAACGAGTGAGGCCCAGGTGGCCCTGCCCCATAGCTTCTGGCTACAGCTGCAGGGGAGGAGAGTGAGTCAAGGAAAGACCCTGACTGGTCTGTGGACCTTTACTTCCTACTCTGACAAGGTGCCTTTTGACTCAACTGAGCCTGTGATTTAGATGTGACCTAGTTTCTGTGACCCATGTAAGAAATGGATTAACCGAGCTTTTTAGCTTTTAACTTTAGCTTTAGCTTTTGTTAGCAAGGTTGGTGTATTACAGTTACTGCTCCACTCCTTGGCTTCCGCCTGCCCTGCCTCCTCCTCCTCCTCCTCCTCCTCCTTATGTGCTCTTTTTTCTCTTTTTCTTTGTTACTCTTTTGGGATGGCTCTTTTATGTATCCCAGGATAGCCTGGAAGCCATTATGTAGCCCAGGCTGGCCTAAAGCATTAGTCTTTAGCCTCTGCTTCTTGAGTGCTGGGATTACAGGTCTGGGCTGTAAGGGTGTCACCATGAGTTGACTCGTTTGTTAGCGACTGGATCGGTGCTGTTGGGCTTTGAGCAAAAAGAAAAGTTAAAATAAAGAAAGCTTGCAGAGTAGAGAGCAGACAATCAGAAGTGGATCACTGTTATGAAACTGACTTTCTACATCACTTTGCCCATGTGGAATTCCTTCACAGCTCTTCATGGTATGCTTCTCATCGTTGTAGTTGCTAGGTATGATATTAGGGTCCAGAGACCCAGAATACTGCCCTCAGCAGGTCACAGTCTATGGGAGAAGATAGAATCATAAGCAGATCAAATAACAAAACAACAGCTCTGTGTATTTGTTCCACAGGAGCTTCTACATGCATTACTTCATACGCTCGCTCTCATAACAGTCCGGGAGGCGTGCATCACAGATGACTACACTGAGATGAGTTTTATGTTGCTATGTAGCAGTCAGTGATGGAGCCAGGGATCAAAGCCAATGCTGGCCTGTCCCTGTGGCCCTTATTTATGTATTCTAAAAGAGGGGTATGAAGTAGGGCCGGAGGTAAGCGTTTGTGTTATTCCCGTCTCCCACACTAGCTAAATTTACTTTTCTTATGCAGTGGGTTCTACTGATTAAATATCAGAGCTTCCATATATAGATCTTAATGTACAATTCAGGGCTGTCCCTAGGCCTTGATACTGTCAATCAATGAGAGGGAAGCCCATGAAAACCATGGCTTCAGGGGTTTCCAGCGCAAAGGGTCTGAACTTATTTTAGGTGCATTCAAAACAATTGGATTTGCAGGAAGAGTGGGTCTTAGAAGTCATTTATTTCATCAAACTTAATCATAAGCAACCTGAAGAGTCATGAAGAATTACCTACCTGCTGAACTAGCAACTCCCAGGTATCAAGATAATAACCTCCATCCCCTTGCTTCGTGAAGTTAATTTAATGTCTTGCAACTATAAACACAATTGATAAATTAAAAATTTCCTGAAATGATTTAGGAAATCAGAATAATACTTTTTGATGAAATTCGATTAAAAGTGGAAATTAAGAAGGAGGGAAGTAAAATTTATAATTAGACCTGGGCTTTCCACAGAGCGTCCATCGTTTCAGCTCTGACTCTGACAAGAGCACACTGCGCTCTGTGAGCTGCATGCTTTGCTCTGTGAACAAGGCACCCAGAACCTGGGATAATAACCAGGAAGCCGGTGAGGAAAGGCTTTTAGACCATCACTGCCTGCTTTCCTCTCAGAAGCCAATTCTCACATTCAAAACCCTGCCGATCTAAGCAAATTGTTGAGCTTCCCAACTAATGAGTTCAAAAATGAAAGTCTCTTGTTGCTTGATTTTCTTTCTGCTTCGGTTGTTTTCTCGAATAAAATGCTGAAATGCAGAGGAAGCAATTTATGAGAATCCACTGGTGACTAACTCTCAGCCGTGATGGCGGCAGCTAGGTAGGGCTCACTGCTCTTACCCAACGCCTCTGTAGCATCTGTGCATCTAACAGCAGGAAAAGTGGATGCCGAGGAAGAGAACATCTCAGCCTCCAGAGACCAAAGCAAATACCAGGGCAGGGTTCTCAGAGTAGCCGCAAATGCTAGTCTTTCTTATGATACACTCACAGGGACCTCGCTCTACAATTCCTTCAGTGCACAAGTCTCTTTTGTTATTGTGGTGGTGGTGGCTGTTATATGTATATATATATACAGGTATTTTGTCTGCATCTGTGTCTGTAAACCACAGGTACTCATCAGCCTCTGTGTGGGTGCTGGGAATCAAACCTAAGTCCTCTGGAAAAGCACCCAGAGCTTTTTAACCTCCAAGACATCCCTCCAGCCTGATTTTTATTTTTTATTTTTTATTTTTTTTATTGAATATATTCTATATTTACAATTCATTTCCCTTTTTCTGGTTCCTCACCCCCAAAGGTCCCACATGCCCTTTTCCCTCCTCCTGCTCCCTCATCCACCCCCTCCCACCTCACTGTTCTTGTACTCCCCCACAATGATGTTTTGGTCCATTCTAGCACCAGTGTCCACTCCTTTCTTCTTGTGAGACATCACTTGATATGTGATTTATGCCTTTGGTGTTCCAAGCTTCTACAGCCTGATTTTAAAAAAAAAAAAATTGAAATAACTTCTAAGTCGCATACAATGGTTTCATTGTGGCATTTCCCTCTCCCTCTTGTCCCCCACCCCTCTGCACCCACCTTATCTTTTCCCACCTCCCCCCAGCACCCTCCCCTTCCCACTTCCACCTCACTTCTGAAGGACAAATGTTCTAAAGATAGTTTTGTTTTTGTTTTTGTTTTTTTTTTTTTAAAAACATTCTGTCGCAGGCGGTCTTCATAACAAACCCGCGAGGGAGCAACCATAATTTCCTCCGCCTTCTCAGATAAGAAAGTCGAGGCATAGAAATTTGAAGTGACTAACCCAGTTTAGTGATAAGGGATGCCAGGGTTGGAATTTGAACACAGGGACTGCTTCCCGGAGCAGTATAGCTTTCTACCTTTCCACTAACACTTTCGATAGCTAGTAACTTTCGGATCACACTGATGTGAGGTAAATGGGCCTTGGATATCTTTGGGGAGAAAGGAATGAATGAATCCAGCTTTCCTTTTCTGCTCTTCTTGTACTCCCCCACAATGATGTTTTGGTCCATTCTAGCACCAGTGTCCACTCCTTTCTTCTTGTGAGACATCACTTGATATGTGATTTATGCCTTTGGTGTTCCAAGCTTCTACAGCCTGATTTAAAAAAAAAAAAAAAAATTGAAATAACTTCTAAGTCGCATACAATGGTTTCATTGTGGCATTTCCCTCTCCCTCTTGTCCCCCACCCCTCTGCACCCACCTTATCTTTTCCCACCTCCCCCCAGCACCCTCCCCTTCCCACTTCCACCTCACTTCTGAAGGACAAATGTTCTAAAGATAGTTGTTTTTTTTTTTAAAAAAAAAAAAAACATTCTGTCGCAGGCGGTCTTCATAACAAACCCGTGAGGGAGCAACCATAATTTCCTCCGCCTTCTCAGATAAGAAAGTCGAGGCATAGAAATTTGAAGTGACTAACCCAGTTTAGTGATAAGGGATGCCAGGGTTGGAATTTGAACACAGGGACTGCTTCCCGGAGCAGTATAGTTTTCTACCTTTCCACTAACACTTTCGATAGCTAGTAACTTTCGGATCACACTGATGTGAGGTAAATGGGCCTTGGATATCTTTGGGGAGAAAGGAATGAATGAATCCAGCTTTCCTTTTCTGCTCTGAACTGGCTGTCCCCACGCCCAGATCCAGCCCCGGCTGAGCCGCTCGCTAAAGTTCTCTGCCTTGTTCTCACCTTCTCTGGCTTCTAGCTGGGCTCCAACAATGGGCCCAAACTGCTAGTCCAGCATCAGTGGTTCCACGTGAGCTCTTACCCCTCCGTCCTGGAAGCTGGTATCAATCCCATGTGGCTGGTGCCTGGCTGCGAACACACCTTTAATTCCTGCCTTAACTCCGTCCAACCTGCAAGGCAAGCCCTTTTCTTTTGGCTTGTCTTGGAGCAAATTCTTTTCTCTGCTGAGACTTAACCCACAGACCTGGTGACAGTGGTTGGTCCTCTTCCACCCGCTTCCCTGCTTATGTGGACTCATGCATTCACGGAACACATATTCACAGAGCCGGCTACTCATCTCCAGGCTAGCAGTGACAAGTGTCATAGAGACAGACAGACAGACAGACAGACAGACAGACGGACGGACGGGTCACTGTTTTCCTGCACTTAGGAACACCAGATGCCTGCCCATTTCTCTGTGCTCAGGTTCACTCCCTGTCTCCCATTCAGCTTTTGTGGGTTGTAGTTGGCTTGCTTAAGACGTGTGTGTGTGTGTGTGTGTGTGTGTGTGTGTGTGTACGTGTTCTTGTGTGTGCCCATGAAGTGAACGTACGTGCTTGGGGAGGCTGGAGATGGCTATCAGCTGTCTTTCTCAGTGGGTCTCCACCTTATTTTTTGAGATAAGGTCGCTCTCTAACCTGGAGCTCTCTGACTCATCTAGACTGGCTGGCCTGCCAGCCCCCGGGGTCCTCCTGTTTCAACCTCTGGGCCTGGTCTCTCAGATTCCGGGAATGCTGCTGTGTCTGTGTTGGGGACCGCACGTAGGTGTTCAGGGTTGAGGAGTTACCACGCTAGGTCTGGATGAGCCATTTCCACCGCCCCGAAGCCCCAGAAGTAATTCTTTCAGCTTTAGTTGAAGTATTGTTTCTTCAAAATTCTGGCACGTATGCTTTTCCAGTCACAGGAAAGTGCCTCTTCCTTCCTTCCTTCCTTCCTTCCTTCCTTCCTTCCTTCCTTCCTTCCTTCCTCCCTTTCTTTCTTTTTTCTTCTTTAAAGAATTATTTATTTATTGAATTTACATCCAATACCAGCTCCCCCTGTTCTCCCAGTACCCCCTCATGAAGATGCTTCCCTCATTTCCCCCGCCTTTTCTCTATGATGGGAAGCCTCACTCTGGGTATCCCCCCAACCCCCACCCTGGCATATCAAGTCACAATAAGGACTAGGCACATCCTCTTCCACTGAGGCTAGACAAGGCAGCCCAGTGAGGGGAAACAGGATCCACAGACAGGCAACAGATTCAGGGACAGCCTCAGGCTCCAGCTGTTGGGGGAAGGAAGCACCTATTTCTTTCTGTCTGTCTTCCTTCCTTCCTTCCTTCCTTCCTTCCTTCCTTCCTTCCTTCCTTCCTTTCCTTCCTTCCTTCCTTCCTTTCCTTCCTTCCTCCTTCCTTCCTTCCTTCCTTCCTTCCTTCTTAAGTACCTATTTCTATATTAACAATTAAGATACTAAATTACTTCTGAACATATTTGCTGATTACGCCAGCATTCCAGGTTGTGAGTCTAAGAGTCCACGACTCTGAAAGGGGCTTTGAGCAGATGGAAGGTTCCTGAGGAGATAGAGCCTGCCCGTGGGCTCCTTCAGAAGGACTCCGGCTTCCAGATAATATAGAAATAATTATGTCCTACTGTGATTTATAGAATGACTAAAATAAAATCTCCTGGCCACTGCCAAGCAGTGAGAAAGGCATCTGAGTTTTTTTTGCTCAGGGGAGGAGCGTGTGGGTGAAAACACAGGATTTGCATGTACGCCATCGCCCCTGACTTCTGTGGCTAGAGGCCTGCAGTTATGGAGGGAGCGTAATGGAAGAAATGCAAAGAGGATGCTACTGTTGAGGTCTCCAGAGCGGGCAGAGGCTGCCGCACACTATTCCGGGGAGACCATGGTGCCTGTGTGTCGCCAAGGCTCTCTCTGGGCTGACAGCCAATATAGAAACCCCGGGGAGGTCAGGCTGAGTGTCTGAGTTCCTTGTGTCAACATCAGTTCCTCTGTACAAACTGGATGGTGTCGTGGAACTCCCGCCTTCAAAGGACACCAGCAGCAAGGTGCGTGCAAACCTTAGGGGGTGGCAGTGCTCGGCTGTCACCCCAGAGCTTTGGAGGCTCAGGGAGGGTGAGCGACTTCATGGCCAGGGTGAGCTACACAGTGAGACCTAGCCACACAAATAAACAAAACTTGTATTTCAGATGAAGGAACGACACATGCTCAGACTCCATGGCTGCTTGATGTCCCGGCCACTGGACAAGATGTCTACTGTTTTATCACAGCATCAAGGTCTTTTCACTGATGTCAGTTTAACTCATCTGCGGGTTAGGATATAAATCTTTAACTAGTGTTTGCACAAGCCTAAGCTTAGAGGTAGGACTGGAGCTCCTTGGGTTTTTGCAGCCATCCCTTCTAACAGGGCCTGTGGCGGTCCTTGTTTGCTTGCTCATGATAGTGAGGGAAAGGTAGTTGTTCCGATCGTGGCCTATAAGGTCCAAAATATTCCCGTCTGGCTCTTTGTAGAAGTTTGCTCATGCTTGGTGTGGGGTGGAAAAGAGCCTCGTGTTCCAAGGCTTTCAACTTAGCTGTCCAAGAGAGGGCCTCCTCACCTACTTCCCGCATTTATTCCTATTTATATAAAGAGTTGACAGTGGTTATTACACACTCAGGAGTAAGGTTGTCATCAGAACAGACTAAATCCCAAAAGGGACCATCTCCATGGGTTAAATAGAAATCGACACACATTGAATGAGTTTGGCCCCGTAACTCAAGTTATCCCCAGAGGCATTATGGGAATAACAGCTTCTATTTAGAGAACGCTGCCTACAGGCAGCAGACTTCCGTCAAGACTCAGTCCTCAGAACAGTGTTGAGAGGGAGGGATCTGAAAGCTGGATGGTGGGTGATGAAGTGAGAGGAGGTGAAGAGGCCAGGAGTGTGGTCAGCGGGACCCCAGAAACAGAGCCAGGGGTGTGGTCAGTGGGACCCCAGAAACAGAGCCAGGGCTGTGGTCAGCGGGACCCCAGAAACAGAGCCAGGGGTGTGGTCAGTGAGACCCAAGAAACGGGTATGGTCAGCGGGACCCCAGAAACAGAGCCAGGGCTGTGGTCAGCGGGACCCCAGAAACAGGAGTGTATAAAGTGTTCCCTGCAAATGGCTGGTTTTCTGCCCAGCTGACACGAAGTCTTGCCTTGCTGCAGGCAGATAAAAGACCAACTTTCCAGATGTTCTAAGGAACTAGTGACTTAGTTGAGAAGAAAACACCTACCAGTGTCTGTCCTGCAACGGTTTCCTCAGAGACGCTGGCCCTTTTCCTTCCTCTTTTTTTTTCCTAATTAAATTTGATATCTGCCAAAACATTAGGCAGGGCACACAGAAACAAAAGGGGAGGAGAATAAAACCATAATTAGTAAAATGGTCATCGGAGGGAGCTTGGCTTCTCTGCATAGACAGGTCAGGCTGTTGGGTTTTCTGCTGTGGACGTGTGCTAGCCGACACACCTTCCTCCTTCATCTGAGCCTTCCTGATAGACTGCTCTGCTCACCTTTAGGACCGTTCCCCCACTTCCACTCTTCTACCCATTCTCCTCTCTCCATCTAAGACTTAATCTGTTCCCGGACTTAAAAAATAAAAAAAAACAAAAACAAAAACAAAACAAAAACAACAAACAACAAACAACAACAACAACAACAACAACAAAACCCTAATGTCTTTCTCTATGCCAATAACTCCTGTGAATAATCTGGGTGCTTCAGGCTCACTGTTGTTCCCCAAACAGCCTGCTGTCGCACTGTTTACAGAAGGACACACGCTCTGTACTAGATACGGCACTAAACGGTTACCAACGCTGGGCTGAATTAAACACTAAAGGGTTTTAAAGCTAAACGATCTCTTATGAGCACACTCCATGGCGCGTGAGAACAGAAGCACACAGAGCCGTATTCCTTCCTAGCAAATCTCCAGCCCTGTGCCCTTGCACACCTCCTGATGCCCACCGCTCCCTTCTCTGGCGCCATTAAACCGTTCCTGCCCACCTCATGCTCGATAAACACCCAATGAGCGGAGGAAGGACCCGTAAGCTTGCTTATTCTGCCTTTGCTATGAACAGAACGGGATCAACGCTCAACATGCCGTCCCTTTTAATAATCACATATGGCTTTCTAAATGATTAAGGTGGTTATAAATGAATGGATCTCTCCTGACTGTGGTGAGTACGGACTAAATCTCCATGTAAAACAATTGTATCAAAGTGTGTATTGTGGATGAGCCTAGGGCTTAGAACAGGACCCAGAGGAGGCAACAGGACACCTCAGTCTACCCACTGGCTCAGATGCACTGGTGTTTCCCAGTCTGTCCTCCACAACAGCGTCTCCAAAATTCTGCTTTCACTATTCTTCTGAAGAGTTCACGTGTCAGATTGGTAATTAAAAAAAAATTGGTCAATCCTCTTTATTGACTGTTTCCCTAATATTTCTTTCTGAAGCCATATTCAGAGAGTAAGCTCTTTGTCTCGGGCAGGCCAGCTTCTGCAGGTCCACGTCCACCTCGAGCCTTATTAATTAGGTGCCCCGATTTGTTTCATTTCAAGATGCTTCACTTTGCTTGTGCCAGGTAGAACTGTACACCTCAAAAAAGCCTCGAATAAAACCCATTCTGGACCCGCCATGTTTCTTCGCACCGGCTGTTTGTACTAACACATCCAAGAGCTTGTCTGTGGCGCCCTAGTAACTTCCCGCTTGTATTTTATTGAAACATCTTGTCACCTCAAATGTGTTTCTAAGAAACACATTGGGTTTTCTAGATTTTTGTTTGTTTGTTTTTCACCCTTTTTATTGAATATTTTCTTTATTTACATTTCAAATGTTATCCCCTTCCCCGGTTAGCCCCCCAATTCCCAATCCTCTATCTCCTCCTCCTGATTCTATGAGGGTGTTCCCCCACCCACCCACTACCTCCTCCTCACCCTCCAATTCCCCTATACTGGAGTATTGAGCCTTCACAGAACCAAAGCCCTCTCCTCCCACTGATGCCCGGCAAGGCCATCCTCTGCTACATATGCTGCCGCTGGAGCCATGGGTCCCTCCATGTGTACTCCTTGGTTGGTGGTTTAGTCCCTGGGAGCTCTGGGGGGGTCTGGTTGGTTGATATTGTTGTTCTTCCTATGGGGTTGCAAGCCCTTTCAATTCCTTCAGTCCTTTCTCTAGCTCCTCCATTGGGAACCCCACACTGAGTGCAATGTATTGGCTGCGAGCATCCAACTCTGTGTTTGTCAGACTCAGCTGGCAGGGATGTGGAGAGGAACACTCCTCCATTGTTGATGGGATTGCAAGATGGTACAACCACTCTGGAAATCAGTCTGGCATTTCCTCAGAATATTGGACCTAGTACTATCTGAGGACCCAGCTATGAGGACCACTCTTGGGCATATAACCAAAAGATTCTCCAACAATAATACAAGGACACATGCTCTACTATGTTCATATCAGCCTTATTTATTATAGCCAGAAGCTGGAAAGAACCCAGATGTCCTTCAACAGAAGAATGGATACAGAAAATGTGGTATATATACACAATGGAGTATGACTCAGCTATTAAAAACAATGAATTCTTAAAATTCTTAGGCAAATAGATGGAACTAGAAAATATCATCCTGAGTGACGTAGCCCAATCACTAAAGAACACACATGGTATGCACTCACTGATAAGTGGATATTAGCCCCAAAGCTCGGAATACCCAAGATACAATTCACAGACAATTCACAGAAGCTCAAGAGGAAGGAAGACCAAAGTGTGGGTGCTTTGGTCCTTCTTAGAAAGGGGAAAAATACTCATGGAAGCAAATACAGAGATAAAGTGTGGAGCAGAGTCTGAAGGAAAGGCCATCCAGAGACTGTCCCACCTGGGGATCCATCCCATATAGTCACCAAACCCAGACACTATTGTAGGATGCCACGAAGTGCATGCTGACAGGAGCCTGATATAGCTGTCTCCTGTTTGCTTGTTTGTTTGTTTGTTTGTTTGTTTTTTTATCACTTCATGATGCCTCCCACTGAGCCGGCAGGGCTGAGCAGGAGCTGGGGTCACTAAGTCCATTTGGGCCATGGTAATGAAATACAGTAGCCTTATTTAGAACAGAAGTTTGTTTCTCACAGGCCTGGAAGTCAGCCATCAAGATGCTGGCAGGTTCCCTTCCTGGAGAGAGCCACTCCCTACTTTTAAGATGGTACCTGGAATGTCCCCACATTCTCTCCTTGTCTAAGGCAGAAGGGGAGACAGGGATATGCCTGCTCCATCACTCTCTGATATTAGAGACACTAATCTCACTGGTGAGGGGGATCGCGGACGGACCAATCGCCTTTGAAAGGCCTCTGTGTGGTACCTGAGTTTTGTAGAAACCTGTTAAGCCACAGCAGATACAATTAAACTGAGTTCTCAGGGAAGAATTTTCAACTGGAAGGAAGAGAAGGCGTACAGAATATTTGTCCTGGGGGGGCATCTAGTCTTTGCTATTTAAAGGCATACTCATAATGTCTCCCGGGGAGCCTGGAATTCACTGAGTCAGCTAGACTGGCTGATCACCAAGCCCCCCAAATCCTCCTGTCTCTGCCTCCTTGGGTCTGGGATTACAAGTCTGTGCTACTTCTGTGCACGGGTGTTAGAGATTAAGGACTTTAGGCCTGTCCAGCAAGTATAGTGACTGCAACTCAGGCTCTGTCATAGTTAATTCGTGAAGAATTCATGAGTTAGATATATTTTCAGGACAGCAAGAATTTTGAAATAAACTTTCTTTCGCCTTAACAAAAACAGATCTTTTAAAAATACGCGTGCTTTTTTTTTTTTCTGTCGTATTTAGCTTTAGAAGGCTGACTGCTGTAGCCCTGCGAGCCTAGTTTCTCACACGTTCCAAACAAAGCCTGAGGATGATAGGCCAGAGAGACGATAACGCAAAAGAGCTGCGCCCTCGTCCATTCCGCAGAGCTCGGGGAGGACATCTGGGAGTGGGTGGGGAGGACAGAAAAAGCTTATTAGCCCACGGTTCTGGAGTCCGGGGCACTGGAGGCTGCGGTGTGGCGTGTGCTGAGGCTGTATGCAGCCTACGATATGAGGAGACGTCCCGGGAGAACAGGCAGGTGTGCTGGCCCTCAGCAGCCACCTACTTAGCACCCGTGAAGTCACAGGAGTCACCTCTCCTTCTGACCTCATGGAATGTAGTTACCTCGCATGAGCCCACTTCCCAGAACCATGGACTTGGTAAGCCAGCATTTACCCTGCTTCTAGCGAAGGCCTCCTCTTGCCTCACCTTGTGGTAGAAAGGGGGGAGGGGGAGTGAATGGGGGCAGAACCGTCAGAACATAAGGGCTAGCCTTGCCCTTCAACAACCTGCTCTGAGAACTGTTTGAATCTCACTCGAAGTCCTTGATATCTCTTAAAGTCCTCACCTCCCCCAAACAGCCAATCAAACTGCAACACAAGCTTCAAAGGGAATAGACCATAGAAGGAAGAATGTACCGCTATTGTTGTAGGGTGGCGGTTGCCATTGTTAAAATCCAGTTTGTTTTTCCATCTCAGTGCTCTCTGCTCTCCCTGTTTGAATGGTCTGACTCTTTTGTTTCATCCTTTGTTCTCTGCTGACCATTTTCTCCAGGAAGTGTAGTAGTGCTGGTGAGAAGGAAGATTGTATCACCACATGTGTGAAAAGCCACAGAGGCAAGCTACTCTGTCCCACAACAGGGTGGCACCCCCAGGAAACATTCACAACCTCTAAGTGCCAAGGTCCTGCCTCAGCGTGAGGAGGGTCCTGAGAAAGGCGGGAATGGCACCAGCGCTGATTGAGTAATGACTCGGAGACAGTAGTAGACGCTAGCTGCTGGCTCGGGGTCTCTCTCTGCTCCCTGATGATTCTCAGTATTCTTCGACTTCGGCTTCAGCTTAGTAGTTTAATTCCTTCTTCCTTCCCATTCCTTTGCTTTCTCTCCCCTTATGCTGCCTTCTCCCTCTCATAGAGCCTGGACCCAGTCTCCTATTTACTAACGCTACATCATCTAGGCTTTGATCGTTGTTAATGATTATCAAGAATTCTCAGATTTATGCAAACTTCATGAATCCCGGATCAATAGTCCCAGGCCCCGTTTCCTTAGAGCAGAAACTAAACTCAAAGCAAAAGCACATTTCCTTACAGGTTTACACAACCTGTTCTTCACGGGTAGCTGGACACAGCTCTTGCGGTTTCCTGGTACAGGAGACAGCAGTCTTTAGTAACTGCTTCCATGTAGGAATAGAAAAATAACAAGCTACTAAAATTACAATGATTCCTTGTAAAGTTTTGAGTTTAAGTAAGACAGTTAGCTCTCTCTAACATCTTTCCAGGCATTTTTATCTCCAGTTCTTCAATAGGCTAGAAAAACAGAGTGCTCACATTCTATAGAACACTTCTACATCATCTTTTAATTCTCGAGTCTTTGTTTCCTCATCCTAGCAAATTTCATAGCCTCACATACTCTCCTTTTGATACTATTTATTCCTAAATTATATATAATTTTCTATTTTTTCTATCCATGCTTTTCTTCTTGAGACCATTTTAACTGTCTTTCCTTGATGTCCCCAAGTTCACCCTGGCTACTCAATGCTGCAGCCATTGGACCAGAGGGTACTTGTGTCTCCTCATGATTCCAAAGTCAAGGCCAGGTCTTGCAATGAACCACTTCTCCAAAGCGCCGTGTAGGCTTCTATGGCCTCTCTGGTTATGTTGTCTAGATCCTTTCCCATGGCCCAGAAGGCCAAGCAGAAGGCCTGTTCCTCGTCCCCCACAGCCTCATGACCACCTTCATTCCTCATTCCTGAGAACCACATCTGTTTCATTTACTATGCCGTGATTAGCTCTGAGTAACAGGGGAAGTATATTCCCCAGAAAGAGAGATTGAAAGCGGAGTAGTAAAGACATCAGATCAACGTTGGGCAACAGCAACCACCAGCAATGTGAGGGTCATGGGGTCAATGGCCTGGCGACGCTCCAGGGGCAGGAACCGTGTTGGCCCTCCCCTCATACAGCCGTGCTGGACCCGCCATTTAGGTGAGGTACTTGAAAATGGATTTGCCTAACATCTCCCTGTGCTTAGCTATGCCTGTTACTTCTTTTGCTGGTGAATCTGTAAACTCACATAACAAGGCATCAATAAGCCCTGCAGATGGCATTCCCAGGCTGGATAATAAGAGGAAGGGAAACCGGCGAGGGGCTTTCTTAAAGTGTTGAAGCTATTCTTACCAAGAAAACCATTTCCCTTTATTTTAACACCAGACTTGTTTTAATTTTGAGCTACTAATTTGAAACAATTAATCAGTAGCCGCAGGCACATACACACTTCTAGGACTATACATCTATCTATCTATCTATCTATCTATCTATCTATCTATCTATCTACACACACACACACACACACACACACACACACACAACACACTATTAGTCTGAAAAGCGCAAGCTCTTCCTACAAGATGATCTGCAGAGGTTATCCAGTAGTTCATAGTAAGGCTTGGAGACCCTTGGGGGATTACAATATTTTCAACACCAAATAAGAAAGTGAGTGAACGCACACACTTTTAAAAATCCACAAACTTCTGGAATCAGATTCACAAAGCTTGTTTTACTCGTGCATCTAGACCCGTGTTTTATTTTTGAATATTTATCATTCTCAGTGAGGTCCTAGTAGAAATGCCCCTCCAGGACCCCTAAAGAGGGTTAAGGTTTACATATCATAGTTCTCATTGCTGCTTTAATACCAAATATTTATGGGGAAGCAGGATGAACTTCTTCATTTAAAGAGAATTATTTGGTTTGACTTAATGAAGCAAGAATTAGCTGTCCGCTGTATCACTTGCCCCACTGCTGTGAGAGATCTACCTTTATTAAGAAAAGCTAATATATTCCTAGCAGGTTGCAGCAACCTATGCATTTGAGGGAATTGGTAAGAGAGAAGACCATTGATTCTAATTGGAACAACAGCAGGAGCAAGCAGTAATCCTCCTTGAAATATTACCATTATCTCAATTAAAGTTCATGTCCTGTCTTATACAAAGACAGCCTAGCAGACCTCCATAACCTTGCAAACAAGTGTCTTTACCGTCCTTTTAAATAAGGCAAAACTAACATAGTGTATGAATGAATGAATAAATGAATGAATGAACTACAAAATAAACACCCCTGGAGGTTCCATCCTGGGGTGCTGTCTTCAAGAAGTCACACCTTCAGCATCATAAAATATCTGAGCCAGCATAGCTGTGTGCTTTGGACTCCTGCCCTTCAGGTCAACTGTGGCATTGACCCAGTGGAGATGATGTAAATACCATGGGAACACGACGATCCCAGGGGACCTGGTTACGAAAGTTCTGCTTACAGGTTTGTGCATCCTTAAATTTGGCTGAACCACTATCTCAAATGAAGACATTCCCAGTTCTATGATTAAAATATATTCACCTTTAAAATAATAAGATCTGCAAGATGAGATATATTTATTTACCATCTGGGGCCACTGTAGTGTTTGGGATGGGGAGTCGTGGGGTCATGGGGAAGGGAGTGATGGGTAAGGAAAATCACTGGAGATGAGTTTTCATATAAAAACTCTATTTGATCGTCTGCCTCCTGGAAGAATTGTTTTGTTGTAGAGTCTGCTCCCCAAAGGGCTCAGTGTACTTCACCAAGTTTGTATCCTGGGTTGTGAATCTTTCAGGCTCCGCATTTTATGGCTTCCATTGAATGACTTTTCCTGGTAACAGGAGAGATATTTTATTGCTAATCCCTGAAACATCATTTTTGGTAGAGTAATTGGTTTTGTCTCTTTCTGTAGGTCCTCATTGGTGTTTCTTGACATAGTATTTTGAGCAGGAAAGGTAGCCTCTCGTGTCTAGGGCAGACGGGAACGGAGGCATCTTTTACGATTCATTCTCTTGGTGGAGTTCCTTCATTCTTTAGCTCTGGAAGCTTAGAGAAACGGGTAGAACACCAGAGGAGCTTGCACAGCCTGCCACCAAGGCTGCCAGCCTCTGGAGTGGACCTGCCCTCAGAGGCAAGACTTGCACAATCCTGTGAGGACAGCTCTGCATTGAGCAAATATTTGATGAGGCTTGACTGCAGGACACACGGATACGGTGAGCCGTGATATCATACCCTGACTCCCTTCCAGCCAGATCTGAACAAGCCTATTTATAGCACCGGGGGACCTCCGGGTTCCCAATAGCACCATCCTATTCTAACTGACTTATCCCTATCTTAACATATCTATTTCCCGTCAAGATGGATGTCACAGTACAGGAGACAGCGTCTGTGACGAACAAGGCACATAGATCTGAATTGTCTCACACTCTGAAAAAAACCTTGGGTCTCACAAATGGTCTAAATCTATAGTTGCCGGTTTCGGGGGTAGGAGGTAACGTGGGAGACTGTCATTCAAAAATGGAATTTAACATTTATTTGACTTTTGATATCAAAGGAAGAGTTCTCTTTTCCCCCCCTGTGGTTGGCTCAGAAATGGACTGGAACAAGTTAATTTAAAGGCTGTGGCTTGAGCTGCCCGCTGCGGACGGCTCCCAGCCAGCTCTTCTCCGCAGCGTGCTATATGACTGGGAAGCTCATCTGGAGCCTATGAAAATTCCCCCAAACAAAGCGATTCCTTCCAAGTTCTTTCTGCTCTCTCTTTTAACATTATCTGAAGGCAACAGCTCTGTGGACTAATATTCTGTCCATATTCTGGTTAATACCCTCATTTTTTTTTGTGCTTTCCTGAAAAGTATTGGGGAGCATTGTGTTTTGTAGGCAAGTGTTGGGAGCATTGTGCTTTGTAGGCGCACACCTTGACATCGTCTCAGTCGGCACAGCTGACCTCCTCCTTCTCTACGCGTGCCTGGGAGCAGTCTGCTGGCTTCCAGGATTAAATAACAGCAAACTCCATCATAGCTCATCAGGGTGAATTTTGACTCTTCGCCTCCTAGAAACAGAAATATGCAGGAAGGGACTTATTGAGGACGTTGGTTTCTTTGCACTGAATGGAATTAATCTGAGAAATTATATTCAAACGCAAACATTTTACTACACATTCAAGTACTGTACATTTAGAGTAATTGTGTAATGTTCGTCTTCTGGAAGTTACGCTCTGCGTCCCTCAGATCATATGGCCAATCTACAGATGTGCTTCTAAGCTCTGTGTACTTAATAACTATAATATTAGGAGCCATTTTGTGTAAAATGAAAATTCCACATATACATATGGATGGAGGATTTTTTAAAAAGCAACTAGTACTGGGTACATACCACACCCATGAGGCTCAAAGTCACAGCTACATTTAGGGATATAGACCCTTTTACATCCCTTTAGAGGGCATACAGACCCTCTTAAATCAGATGTAAATTCATTAGTTGTTATCTATGTTTGTTTTGTATATGTACATGAGTGTATCTGTATGTGCATATAAGGATGTATATGTCTCTCCCTCTTTAAAGTACACACATGCATGTATGGTGTGTGTATATGTGTGAATATGTGTGTATGTGTGAGTGTATGTGTGCATATGAATGTGTATGAGTGTCTATATGTGCAAATATGTATGTGTTATTTATATGTGACTGTGTGTGTATGTATGAGTGTGTGTTTGCTTGAATATGAGTGTATGTGTGTGTATGTGAGTGTCTCTATATATGAGTGTCTGTATTGCCAGTATGTATGTTTGTGTGTGTGTCTAAGTGTGACTGTGTGTATGTGTGCATGAGTGTGTATGTGTATGCACATGCATGCCAGAGGACATCATGGGTACTATTCTTTAGGAGCTGTCCACCTTGTTTTTGGATTCTCTTGAAGATTTGTATTTGTGTGAAGGCCAGAAAAGAGTGGCAAGTGTCCCCTCTGCACCTCCCCCCCACAGACTATTCCTTTGGGAAGGGGTCTCTTGCTAACCTTGGAGCTCAATTTTCTCAGCCCCATGGAAGCAAGGATGCTCTCTGTTCCCACATTTGTCAGAGCTGGAGTTACAGGCATGCTTGTTATGTACATGCTGGGGTCTGAATCCCAGACCTTATAATAACTGCATAGCAAGAGTGTGTAACCCCTGATCCATCTCTTCGAAATCAAACTGTGAGCTGGGGCTCTCAAATAGTCTAGAGTAGTTAGCTAGCAAGCCCCAAGGCCCTCTGCCCTGACCTCTCCAGTGCTTAGAGGTCAAGGCCATACACAAGTGGGCCAGATTTCTCTTTAAACATGGGTTCTGCTGACTTAACTTCGGTCTTGATTTAGCACATCACCTCCCTAGCACCGGCTGCCTTCTCTAGACAGGCCAGAGCCCTTCCCGTTTGTCATAGTTCTCCTCCCTCCATTCAGATCACAAGATGAAGGCTTAGCAAAACATTTGATTGGTGGTCTTTGACCGTGACAGAATCTTTTGATACCATACCCTTCTTTGGCAATTCTGAGAAGGGAAACATGGAGAAATGAGTTTCTTGGTAACTTCCTTCTAAAGGGCACAGATTCCATTCACTGAATATCTAGCCCGGGCCGGGCACTTTCCTTATCCTGTCTCACACACTTACCACAAGGACTCCATCTGTCAAGGAAAGGTGAGAACTGAGACACGGGGTAGCTTGCCTGAGACCACACAGCTCCTGGGTTGCCGGCCTGAATGGTATTTCTAAGCCTGCCTGTGTTCAGATTTTTCCCTCTGAACTTCCCCAGATGCCAGGTAACTTTCCACCAATCATATTCCTCTGTCACATCTCTGGAGAGAGAGAGAGAGAGAGAGAGAGAGAGAGAGAGAGAGAGAGAGAGAGAAATTGAGAGGAGGGAGTTGGGAATGACTTTGTACTGTTATCCACAGTTGCTCCCTCCTCCTTACCTTCTTGGAATTGCAATAGAATTGCTTATTTGGGGTTTTGAAATTACTTACAACAAGCCAGGAAAGAGAATGCATACATAGCTCCTGTTAGCTACTAGAAGGCTCACTTCTGCATGGCTTTTAATTGTTTCATTGGCTGTGTGCTTTCCTGCCCACCCCCCACCCCCTGCTCATGGTTTCACAGCTGTATGGGGCTTCCCCCCCACCCCCACCCCCAACCCCCGCTCATGGCTGCACAGCTGTATGGGGCTCAATTTGTAATAAAAGTGGTTTAGCGCAAACCATACATACATAATGGTCTTTGATTTCCCCCTAGGCTTGGGAAATCTCTCTTAATTATCTGCTTATAGGGTTGGAATTTCTTCACAAAGTCTATCTTCATTTACTGAAGAGTCTCCAGAGCCCCGCTTTTAGAGGGATTTTTTTCAGAAGTGAAAACTGGCCCCACGCCTTCACGTGGAGGAGGGGCGATGTGGAAATCAAATTGACTTAAAGCTCACCCCGTCGGGGAGCGTCTTAAGAGCGGGTAGTCTTGCTCGCTTGAGAAGGAAAGTTGGGAAGTGGGAGTAAGAGAAGCAAGTCGGAAGAGTGTGCCAGCCGGAGCACAAGCAAACAGCAAGGAGCTGAGCTCACGCCCTTCAGCTGCGCATGCGCCGGGCTCCTGCTTGACCCAGTGCGGCAACACGGGCCTCTCTACTGAAAAGAGAGAGGGAAGGGCTAAGGTAAAGATGTACTGGGGAAATGCTGGCCATTTTGGAGAAAAGTACTCATCAGAGGAATCCTCCTAAGGCAGCTATGGCCCAGCTATTGAACACATGTGCACGCACACATACATATCAACCAGAAGTTTCCCATTGGGGAAGGAACATGAGCTGGAAACTTAAGTCTGCCGCTCCCCCCCCCCCCAGCGGCTTCCACAAGGCAGAGCTGATAACGGATCTGTGCTTTTGATATGCCCTTCTGACGCTGAGGGTGAGTTTCCACTCGCTTTTTGTAATCATACAGTCTTTGTGTAGGAAGAACGGTGTTGAAGATGTGGAAGGGAGGATCCCGGGATCACATATTCATGCTTGGTTGTGTATCTGAACACCTGTCTTGGAACTAACTCTGGTCATCGGTGAGAGTGGCCGTGGGAATCCAGGAAAAGTTAGCAGAGGTCTGCACTTCTACCGATGCCAGGGTCATAAGAACAGCCCCTCTGCCAGCCCAGGTGATCACACGGGAACTAGTATTACACTAATCCATGGGGGCAGACCTAGTACTTGATAGATCTCTAGCTGAGACTCTGAGGATGGGTGCCTCACCGTTGACAGACTCCCATGGGCCTGGAGGAATGTCCCTGAGCTTAGCTCCTCCCTTGGCTCATGAAGTCTCCGGAGTGGGCAGGGAGAGAGATACTTCGCCCATCTGTTCTAGTGACACGACTATGGTTTGTTTGTTAAATGGCTATAAATCAGACTCTTTTACTCCTCCTCTAGGATCAAAACAGTTTAGCAATTCAGAAGATGTGTGCGGACCCGGCTTCCACTGTAAACACTTCCTTTCCTTAATGTATTTCCCCCTGTCTACAAATTAAGAAATCTGCCATTGAGAGCCGGCAATAAACAGCCTTGTCAATTAGCTCTGATGGAATCATGGTGATGAGACATTAGCACACACTCAACAGGAGCTTGCGGATCCTTTATTGTCACATATGGGGAAATCCAAACCTAGAGGAATGAGTGACAGGGTCACCTGGCTGGAAGCCAGCCCCGACTTGGCTTCTCAGCCTGAGCTCTGCTGACTGCCATCCGTGGCCTGGAATATTCTCCTCAGACCGCACCTGCTTTTGATTTTAAGCCTCCAGTCAAAGGAGGAGCTGTCAGCCAAAGGGGCTTTCACACCCCCAGGAAGTGTGGTTTCCCTTTTCCTAGGAAATGACTTTTTCTCTCTGACCAAGAGCCGTGTGACCTTAAGTTAGAGGAGATAGAACAAAATAATTGTAAAGAGTCATCTTTCAAGATCCTATAAAAACACTGTTATCTAGAAGGTTGGCCAAGGCTGAGGATTAACCTTAGCCCCGTGAAGACAGAAACAAATCTAGAAGTTGAGGCTCCTAATGGCCCAGTTTTGCAAGTGGTGTTACCGATACTCACGGATAAAAAAGATTCCAGAAGTTCCTTGACTATGGATACAGAAACTGCTTTAAACTGGAAGAAATTTAAATAATTGTCTGTAATGAAATAGCCCCAGAAAAGGGCTCATGACCATGATTAAAATCTGGGTCAGATTTTAATTGAAACCTGTGCTTCTCACTCCTAGCCAGGGGATCACATCTGACAGACCACCTCAGCGAGTCCAGGGATGTGGCTTTTCCTGTTAAGACAAGCCAGTGCAAATGAGGAAGTTATAACCAAAGTCATGGTATGCTTGCCCTGATGGTTACCACTGAGCCCTTGTCACGATCCAGGCGTGGGCTGAGCACTTCCGCTCGCTGTTTGAGATATTCCATTTTTTTTTTTTTATAGAAGAAAAATCAATGCACTCATTGGAAGCTTCCGCCTCGTCAGGGCATGTTGCTTTGTAAAGTCACACTGGTAAGCTCCGCTTTGAGGACAATAATCTAACAAACCATGGGACAACAGCCAGAAAAGTCACAGTGACTGAACGCTTGTGTTCCTTCCATGAGATGCAATGTCACCCTTCGGTGTGTTAATACTGGGAGGTGGAGCCCTCGGGAGGTGGTCAGACTGAGGGGTGGGGCCCTTATCAAATAGATTAGTGTTCTTAAGTCCTCTTGAGAGCCAGGCTGTGCCCACATCATAGTCTGAGAACTCCAGCCTTGGAACTATGAGGAATAGAGAAAGGTGTGTTGCTCAGATTTCCCAGTTTATAACTCGTTAGGGCTCCGTGGCAGATGTGTGTGCGTAGGAATGTTCATGAGACCAACCCAAACCGCAAACGAGCACGCAGGACAATATTGCTATCTACAACAATGGGGCCGCCACTTCAAAGTTCATTTTTCAGTTGGTCTTAATACCAATGTGTGATCTAGGGGAAACACCTCTGGATGCCTGGGTGAGAAAGAAGAGGCAGGGCTGCTCTGAATCCCAGCAATGTGCCCATACCACCCCAATTCCCAGCCCCGCCTACCTCAGGATCTGCGGCCTTCCTCTGCTAACCCGTCAACAGATGCGAACTGCCCCTCTCGCCTGCTCCGCTAACGGGGCCAGGCAGCCGAATGCCTCGTGCCAACACGCCAGCCATCTGTCGTGTCTACCTGCATTGACAGAGCTGTTTATTTATTCAAGAAGTACTCTGTGAGCATCTGTGGGCATTCGGTGCGACAAAGCAGGAGGCAGACTGAGCTCAAAGACATGGATGGCGGACCCTGCTCTCATAAACCAGCGAAGACCAGTACGCCAAACATGCATAGCACAAACCGTATGTTAACATGTTAAATTGTTATGGGAAGCTGCATCGATGAGAGAAATTTTGTGACTAGGGAGCCCTATGAAAGCGTGGGAGGGGAGGGCTGGGTTGAATCTTTATGGTAAGCACCCAGATAGGAAGGAAGGGGATACAAGCATCTAGTGTCCTACAGCTCGCAGTGGACAGCAGAGCCTCGGTCTCTGGATCCCATGCGGGAAGAGCCTCTGAGCCAGGCTAACACCCCTGTCTCAGCTAGGCATCTATTGGCCAGAGCGAAAAGTCATTTGTCACCCTAAGAATGAAATTTTTATAAATACTATTATTATCTTTGAATAGCAGAGTTAAATGCGTTGCTTCATAAGCATTTCAAACCCTGACTTGACAGATGCTAACTTTAAAACATTACAGGTTTGGGACATAAGGATGTTGTTCCATGGAAGAGGATTTGCCTAGAGAGCTGGAGGCCATGGGTTCAACCCTCAACATAGCAAATAAATACATAAGTAAAATAATAATAATAATAATAATAATAATAATAATGATAATAATAATAATATAAAATATAACAGATCGTAAGAATACTTATTCAGATGTTCCTTGTCTGAAAACAAAAATGAACATCTTCAGAAAACCTGGAAGGAGATTTAAGTCTTTCAGTGTGTCCTTGGTGAACTAGCCCAGGAAGGGGCTCATCATGTTAGCTGGGAAAATAATTCCATTCACTCATTTAACAACTATTTAGTGAGTCCTCAATAAGTAGGGCGACCGTCTGTGAGTGGGGACTGCTGTGATCAAGGGGTATGAATTTACGGCCAACTGGCATTGGCGTTCTACCCAGCATCCAAGGAAGGCAGCAGGGGAGGGGGTGCACATGTGTGGAGGAAACAGAGCTCATTCCCCACCAAGGCTGGCCACAGTTGTCCTCAGTACACGGTGGGGGAGCGAGGGTCCTGGAGGGTTTCTTTAAGGCATAGTGAAAGCACAATATGAGCTTGATCAAGTTGCACGGTCAGCGGCAAGATGAGCTAGAAAGCGAGCTGGGGGTAAGAAGGGGTGTCCAAGCTTGGTGTGGTGGGAATCTCAGAACAGCTGGATTCACAGGCTCACGGTAAGGGCTGGCGGGAGAGGACTCCTCGGTTGTATGCACTGGGAGAGGAGAAGGGTGAACAGGGCAAACCTTAGCTCAGAAGTTTAGCCCAAGCAAGCTCTGGTGACAACACGACCCTCCCATCAGAGTGACGCTGAACAACTGGGAAAGTTCTCGCAGGTTGTCCAGCCTCTCTGGGCTTTAATGACCCCATCTTCAAATGTGAGCAGCCCAAATGTCGGTATAAACGAAGCAATGAGCATAGAACCTAGGAGCGCGCGTGCGGCTGGACGGTTGGCGGCTTTTTATTGTCATGGCGAGGGCCAACAGGGAACTGGTATCTGAACAGGATGTGTGAGTGATGTGAAATCATAAAGATGTGCTCTTAGAAGACCACAGACATTAATAACAAATGTCATGTTACCCAGGATGTCCAGAAGACATAGCGAACGGAACAACAAGGATAGAAGCTTGCCATGGATCAACACTAAGACTATATCGCCATTTGTTTTTGAGCATTTAACTAAGCATTTGCTAACTCTTTGCTTTATGAAGTCTCAGCTTAATAGGCCACAGACTACAGGATAAAGCTATGCGGCTTTATAAATGGAGAGACAGGAATCAAATAGTCCAGCCTATTCAGTCCCCTTGACCCCAAATCCCAAAGTGAATTGGCTCCTAATTTAGTTGAATACACCAGCCCCGCCCCCATCACCTGTAGACACACCCACCCACCATCTGCTGGCCTTAGCGGATTGGAGCTCTTGCTTCAACAGTAGGTCTCCAGCAGCATTATCAAGGCCACAGACAGCTTCTACAGCTTCAGGAAGGCGATCGCGGCCTCTCCGGGTTTACTACGCCTTGTTGCTGACAATGTGGCCCCAGCTCCTCGGGGCTGGAGCTTATATGAATGAAGCATACGAACATGGGAGTTAAGGTGCCGGTTCAAATTACGGCACGGCCCTAATTACCCGTGTGATTCTGGAGAATGTGTCATGTTCTTTGTGAGTTACTCTCTCTCCCTCACTTGCAGTCCTGACACAGTGACCCCGGGCTCAGATCAAACGGGAACTTGAAGGTGGTTTGCAGAAGGAACGGCAGCGTCCCCTGTGCACAGTCATCTTCCCATCTTAGCGGCGGCATCCTGTCCTCATGGTGCTAAACGGCGGAGTGGTGGGCTCGGCTCGGCCCCGGAAGGCGCACGCGCAGAGAGCCATGGCCGCCTCACTCTTGCTGGCCTGTCGGTTAGGGACTTTGGGCTCCTGCAAGCCCATTTTAATTCTTTTTTTTTTCCTTCTCCTGCAGTCACATTGCGTCACTTTTGACTCAAGAAAGTGTCCCACTCAGCCAGGGCTCTACTTCCCTATCTTAGTGCTAATTTTAGCCTTACCTGGGTGGATTACAGGTTTCTACAATCCCAAACAAGCTCTCTTCAGAAAAGAATTAAGATAGCACCCCTTCCTACACACACACACACACACACACACACACACCATGACTCACTTAATAGCTTAATGTCTTCCATGTGAATAGCTTTGCCATTTGCCCACGAACAGATTCTAGCAACAAGGACTGCCAGGGTGTTCCTTCCTAACTGCCGCCGTCATCATTGTCATAGTCGTTGATGTGACATATTTGCTTTCAAACATCCTTGGTGTGAATATGGCATTTGCCAGCTCTAGTATGTGGGACAAATCTGCTATTATCAGAAGGAAGTCTGATGCAAACGTTCTGTGTGGACGTTTGGGGCGGGGCTTGCTTCTGCCCCTTTTTCTAAACCAACCCCTTTAAAATACTGACCCATCCTACAAAATAGTGACCTGCGCCTCTCATCCTGATGACTCTTCACTTGCGCTGCCTCAGAAACAGGCGTGTGTGTGTGTGTGTGTGTGTGTGTGTGTGTGTGTGTCTTCCTTTAATGTCCAATCTGGCCTGCCAAAGGAGACGCCAAAATGCCAGTGCACTGGAGCGAGAAATCGGCATTTACTCCCGGCCCTGCTCCATCTTCCAGGCGGAAGGACGATGGGGGTTTGAAGGAGCGGGGGTCCCCTTGCCTGCGGCTCCATGCAGTAGGCCTGCCAGGCATTACTATTCCAGCCCCCCAACCTGCGCCAGACTGTTAATGTCTTTATACTTATTCAAGTGTCAGAGAGTGCTGGCAGATGTCAGAGAGAATGGGAGGCTGTCAATAAGTAAATTACTTACATTCACGGGTGAGGGCGGCGGGCTGTCAGGTAGCGTTGGAGGAGATGTCAAGTTGAAAGCGAGGAAGCAGAGAAGAAGGAGGGTGACAGCCAACAGCGCCGGGAGAGGGCCCCCTTCTTTGAAAACCTGTTTGGAGATATTTTTCTCTTCTTTTTACTTCTAGAGCTGAAGTCTAGGTACAGCAGTCACAGGTCACAGAATAAACAAGGAGGTGTTTTCTATCTCTGGGATAGAAGGAGAACAGGGTGGCAGGGGGCCTTGTGTCTCTCGACATCAGGCAAACAATCTAATTCTTTTCCTGATGAGGAAGTAGGCCTCGGTTTCCTGAGAGACGCATGCTTTGCCATGCTTTTTGTATTTTATTCTATAGCTGCTTCTTATAGCTATGGTATTGCAGGGGTGGTAGAAAGCTTTACCGAGGTGCACCTGAGAATCTACTATTTTAAAACACATTTGGTATGCTGAGGGAGGAAATGACACCTCTGCTGCACAGTTTTAAGACTAAGTTTGAAGGGAAGGCCTTCAAACCCTCCCCGTCCTTGCCTGTACTAAGGGTCACTGGCGTCTTAGGAGCTGGGCTGTACCTAGAAGCTGCTTAGCTCGAACTTAAGCTCTATTTCCTGTGGGCATGCTTTTCCTTAGGTCTTTGTGCCTGAGAAGCTGCTCTCTGTCTCTAACTCTGTCTCTGTCTCTCTCTGTCTCTGTCTCTCTCTGTCTCTCTGTCTCTCTGTCTCTGTCTCTCTCTGTCTCTCTCTGTCTCTCTCTGTCTCTGTCTCTGTCTCTGTCTCTGTCTCTCTCTCTCTCTCTCTCTCTCGCTCTTTCTCGCTCTCGCTGTCTGTCTCAGTCTCTCTCCTTCCCTCCCTTCTCCCTTCCTTCCCTCCATTTCTTGAGTCTCCCTCCGCCTTTCTTTATTTGTTGGGTTTGTTTTGAGATAGTCTTCTTACATAGCATAGACCAGCTTGAAATCCCAGCCTTCTTGACTAAGCCTCCTGGGCGTTATGGTTCCAGGCCTATGCCACCATACTTGGCCCATCACACCCCTTTGGTGGTTTGCGTAGCTCCGACTCATTCCTCCAGTGTCAGTACCTGTGTGCACGGAAGAGGGGGGGCCCTACGTTTCTGTTACCCTGAATAGGCATCCAGCTTCAATGGGCTTCTAGATGAAAGGGTGACCCCTGCAGAATCCTTCTGGAAACCTAAGACTGACTGTCTCTTAATGAGAGAAGAACAAAACACCATCACCATCACTAACAACAATTAAAAACTGACCTCCTTTGGAGAAACTATGGCAACCCCCTTGGGGCTAACACGGGCTTCCTTGAACTGCCTGTATACAATGTCCCATATCCCTAGCTTATAACATAGCTCCCTTTGAATTTTCTAATTTCTCCTAGAAGGAATCAAGAAGAGGATACTGGACACACTGTTTTTGCTTTGCTTTGCTTTGAACTAGTCAGAGAAAAGTCAGTGTGTTGACTGATGGGAGTCCCGGGGCTAGAGGTACCCAGGAGCAGTAACCAGAGTAGGGCAATTGTTCCAAGAAGAGGCTGCTGGCCTTGTCTGAACTGTGGAGACAGGGCTGGAGATTAAACAAAGAATGGAGCTGAAGTCTAGATGTCACCTAGACCGAGACCCCTGCCCAGATTTCAGAGAGTCTCACCGCACAGCCCCTCCCTCTTCCCCTGTCGAGGGGCATACGGTTGGTGTTCGGGGTAAGCAAGTGTGTATGACCTTCCTACCTGATGGTCTGGCTGTGTACCCAAGGTTCCCAGAGCCCAGCCCTCAGCCGGGTTAGCTCCAGTGGTGGGTGGATGGTGAGCTGCTTCTGAAGTATCTTCTCAAGCTTTGAAGTGCTCTCCCTAGGGGCACATAAACACGCTTCTGCCAAAAAAATACAGCAGGACATAACCCTCTCAGACAAATCCCTCCCAAGACACTCACGGTTCGGGAAAGAGTCCTTTTATGAGAGGACAGACTCACCAGGCTGCCTGCTTTTTTTTTTATCTTCCTAAGCTGAGGCAGCAAGCAGTCAGGTTAACACCCTGTGAGGGGCTTTGAAGGACCTTTTGTCTCTATAAGTTCCTCAATCACTACTAAGCACTATCCTTGAACCCAGGTACAGCACACCTCCACCTGGTCTTCATCTACTGTACCTCAGTGCTACGTTCTGGTTCGAAGATGGCCCAGCCTAGGATGTGTGTTAGAAGATGGCCCAGTCTAGGATGTGTGTTAGAAGATGGTCCAGTCTAGGATGTGTGCTAGAAGGACCACTTAAATACTGTAAAGGACAGAAAAACAGTAGACAGCATCATGACAGAATTCAGGAGATATGGGCAGAATCAGACGAGGCTTTAGATTCCCTGTGTGTTCCAGACTCTTTTCTTGCTACATGCTTTTCATCTTACTGAATAACCCCATTAAAAGGATAGAATTTGTCCAGTCAATATTTTTTTATGCAGCAGTAAAATCCCCAGTATTTTCCCTATTCCTGATGTCTGACAATTACCATTCTCAATCTTTTACCCAGCTTTCTACTGGATACTAGCCAGCCACAATGGAAACACAGCAGCAGCCCCCAGAATCCTGGAATGCCCTCTGGCATCATTATCTTCCTGGTGACTCGGAGACTGTCCGCTAGCCCTATTTTTCAGGCAAGGCTTGAGATTTTGAAATACTAAAGATTTTAAGAGAAGCCTAGATTATAATCAAAGGCATTATTTCAGAACCCACTGCTCTCGGCTAGGTCACATACCTACCTACTTAGAGGCCTTTAAAAGCTTACATTGTAGCATCCTTTTTAATCCAACTTGTATTTTGTGTGTATGGGTGTTTTGTCTGCATGTGTGTCTGTGTACTTTCTGCTTGTGCACTTGGTTCCCATAGAGACAAACAACAACAACAAATCATCTGATCCTTTGGAACTGGTGATGTAGGCAGTTGTGAGTCATTATCTAGGTGCTGAGAATTCAACCTGAGTCTTCTGGAACATCAGTCGGGTGTTTTAAACCACTGAACTGTCGCTCCATCCCCCACTGTGACATCTTTTATCTCTCCTTCCAAGGACTCATGAGCATGTGTGATTTTTTTTTGTTTGCTTGTATAATGGCTTGAGTGTTGCGGGGAAATATTAAAAAAAAAATCTACCCGCCAACTCTCCCGCCCCCACCGGCGGTGTTCCCAAAGACCTCTCGCTTCACCCCACACACCCCATGATTTGCCATCTCATCACCTAATTTCCCACTAGAATCATGATTCTTAAAGCCTAATTAACCAATCAGATTTATGTATCAATAATATCACAATTTACAAGATGTCAATACAATAATTTTAGAGCCATTTGATAATGATAAAAGCTTTATTCCCCACATTTCTAACCTTATAAAATCATACCTTCTTGTGGCTGGTGAATGCCACACAGATGCATGTTGGAAGCCATCTTGGTTTTCCTCCCCCTCCGGGACATTCCCTCTCTCTACAACTCTTAGCTCCACCCCTTTTCCCTGTCCAATCACAGACCTTCTCTGCACTAATGTAATTGGACAGGGAAAATCCTGCGACACTTAAGTATATCACCTCTATAGACTCTAAGGATCACAGTAATCATGTCTGGTTTTGCTAATATTAAGACCATTACATAACAGGATTATAATAAAAATAGATATATGAATAATGGGATAACTTCATTTATGTTATGAATAATATCTGTCATAGATAAATGAATCCCTGTCTGTCTAACTCTACAATTTCAGAGCGTTAGGTTAGACAGCAAAGTTGCTCTGGAAACAGCCCTAGGTGACAGGCTCTGAGAAGTGCTGTGTGAGATGCACTAGAAAGCTGTTCTACTCAGGTTGCCTGAGTTGGGATGCCAGCCACGCCACTTTCAGAAGCTTGACCATGCTTCCGGAACTTCTCTGTGTTTCAGGCTCTTCATCTTTGACATGGAGCGAAGAGTAAACCTCATGTCAAACCGTTGGGAGGGCCAGTAACATGTTCATTCCATTCTCAGAACACTGCACAGAACCGAGATCGCCTGCCTTGTATCCGTGGTGTATGTTTTGCTGAAGCTTTCTTGGTGTAGAGAAATGGGTGCTCCTGATCAGTCTTGTTCACACACTGCTAGGAGGATGTGCTTAGCCGACATCTTCAAGCCCTACTCTGGTCCTTTTGATAGAGCACCCTGACGGTGTCTGTCATAGAGAACTTCAGGCCAACTCTCAGAAAGAAAACACAGCAAACCAATCTATCTTGAGATCAGTACACTCTTTTTAACCCTCTACATTCAGAAAAGGAAATAGTCAGCAAAGATAAATTATTTTTTAAACTTCAAACACGCATTATCAATATTCCCTTAACTGTTATTCTCTTCCTTTGAGCCACATCATTAGCAGCCTTTGTCAATAACTGTGGTATGAGACAGAGTGGTTAAGCAGGGTTCACATCACGTCAGGGTTCATCCGTCTTTACGTGTCTCATTTCTTAAACTAGAAAATGGAAGTGACATTAATTACATCCATGGTGGTTAAATGAGAAGGATATAAATGTCTAACAACCCTGGCAGGTCACCCACACTCAGGCAAGTTTACCGGACCACTCATCCCAACCCATTCCTCTCTACACTGCCTCAGTCAGGCCAGGACCATCACCTCCACTATCCTCTGTGCCTTCTCTACTTTCCTCTCCAGTGAGTCTCTATCCCCCGGGGACCGGAGTCCTCAGAGACCCTTCCCTTTCCTCACATTTCCAATGAATCCTGTAGGCTTAGGCAACAGAAGCCGAGGATCAGGGGAATGTGGCAGCTGGCTAGAACATCTGGGTGGAAGCTGGACTTTGCTCATGCTTCTGACTGGTAGTTTCGCCAAGGTTGGTCTGGTTTTGTTTTGTTTTGTGTTGTGTTGTGTTGTGTTGTGTTGTGTTGTTTTTGACCTTCATCAGTTTCCTTTGCTCATTTCCCAGGATCCTCCTTGGTCTCGTCTGCAGATGCCCTTGTCACGGTCACAGAAGTATTCGAGCTACTTTCAATGTTCCCTTTCAAAACCCTGTCATACTGGTGTTACTGGTATGAAAGTTCAATGCATTCGGAGTAGACGCCACCCCTCCTTTTCCAGTTAAGGATCCGAGTGAAGGCGTAGGGAGGGTATGCAGTTGGCAGGGTCGCAGAGACCCGTGACCTGCGAGACTCCTAAGGCACCCTTGCATGTATCACACTGGGCAAAAGGCAAGGGTTACAGCAAAATTCCCATTCTTTTTCTGCTAGAGTACACGCACAAGATAAGTCATGACCTCGAGTGGTACATGCCAGAGGCCAATAAATCAGTCACCAGGACTTTTGATTTTATTGATTTATCTGTGAAGAATCCCATCCCCCCTTTTCTTATATAGCATCTTTCTCCCCAGCCAATCTCTTGTAGGGCCTAAGAGATGCCTCTGAAGAGGAAAAAGAATTAACTTCACTTTAACACCTTCACCTCAGTGCGGACACTAGCTGCAGAGAGACTGAACCGTGTATGGGTGTGAACTCTGAACTGTTAAATGGAGCAAAAAAGCCAAAGTCCAGGGACAAGATCAGGAGAAGTTTTCCTCTGAACCGTTTTTAGGCCTGAGTATGAGAAATATGCAAAGTTTCACTTCCATTTTCAGTGAAACTAGAAAGAAATGTAATTCTGGGACCTACAACCACAACAAGGGCTGTATGAATATATGGAATAGTTTCTATCTAATATTTATATGTTAGGTCGAAAGTATCCAAGAATTTATAAGAATACTTTTTAAAATATTAGAAAATTTGAATCTGTGATATATTTACATAGTTCAAACAGGATATGATGTGAAAAGATATCTTGTGAAAATTTCCCCTGTCTCTCCCTCTTACAACCTTCCTTCTCCAGAAAACCACTTTCCCGTTCATTGTCCCCCTTCCAGGTGCTTTATGTGTCACATATATGTATGTGTGTGTATACATATATATGTAAATATACAAATATATACAGATATGTATCTCCCCTCTCTGTGTGTCTCTGTCTCTGTCTATGTCTCTCTCTCTTTCTCTCTCTCTCTCTCTTTCTCTCTCTCTCTCTCTCCTCTCTCTTTTGTCTACTATGGGATGCCATCCCCAATGTTTTGTGGTGAGTCTCCATTATACCCATAAGGTGATTGTTCCTGTGAACGTCTCAGAATGTATTTATCAGTTCTAAGCTAACAGACATTCAGTTAATGTCTGTTTCTTCTAATCTTTCCCCCTCACAGGATGGGAAAGTTTGTTTGTGTGTTATTTCACAGAACAAGAGGTGTGTATCTGTGGACTCATGTTCCTTAGTTGGAATTTCTTAACAGATATGTGCCCTAGTATGGTGCCTACAGTGGTAGTTCCAATACTAGGAGGCTTAGGTAAAAGGCTCAGGGTTCCAGGTCAGACTGATCTACAAAGTAAGTTCCACACTAGCCTGACCTGTACAGTGGGATCCTGTCTTAAAACAAAATAAGCAAAACAGCAAAACAGCAAAAAGGGGCCTTCCTTCATAACCCTTCACAATACAGAAGATTTTTGGCAATCTCAGGAGCAAACAGTAAGTTTTGGGTTTATTAGTTTGCTGTTATGAACAAAAGTGACGTTTTCTTCTGTGTGGAAGCCTCTCAGATACGAAGGGCAGTTTCCGTGATTTATGGGTTTTCCATTGGGTCATTTATGACTTTCACTTCGTTCGGGTTGTAAGCTAGTGTGTCAGCCACTTCCTGAGTTGATCTAGCACAGGCTTCTTTAGGGGAAGGGGGCCATTTCTACCGCCTTCGTATCTGATTGGCAGGTGTCTGCCCGTGGCAAGCACTGGGCGATCCTACACTTGCTTATTCTGTTTTAAGACTTAGCTCAGATTGCGATGGAGCACACTGAGGTGCAGCTGCCCAAAGTCCCAGCTTTCCTCCCTAGGCTTGGAAGTTGCTCAGAATGTTTAAAGTCACCAACTACAACTGAGGCAAAGCCTCAGGTTCTCCCCGCCCCCCTTAAGCCCATTAGCTTCCTAACATGTATCTGGTAAAAAAAGGAAAAGACCAGAACATGAAGGGAGGTTGCAGTCTTCTCTCTGCTGAGACTCACGTCTTGTTGAGAAGTAGTTGTCAGTCAGGCATTCTGCCTAACACTGAGAATGCTAACAAATAATAATAATAATAATAATAATAATAATAATAATAATAGTAGTAAATAGACCTCTGACTCTGTGGAGTCCAAACCACTCCTAGTCTAAGTTACCCATGAAAATGACCCGGGAAGATCTGCAGCCCCTGTGTTCAAGCCCCGAGCTGTCACTCAGGAACAAGTATTTTTAAAGACTTGTAGATGTTCTCGAAGTGAAGCCACAGCTGAAAACCACCGGCCTGGCCAGACCTTAGAGAAAGCAAGGAGGAGGCCACAGCGCATTCGGAAAGGGAAGTGGTCGTGGAAAGTTTGATAATGTCTACTATAAACTACGTAATATTGACTTTAAAACATTCTCACTGCAGTGTTTAAGTGAACAGCAATAAAACCAAAGACCTACATTCAGATTAATATAGAGGTTGGGTGAAATATTAAAAATGACAGAAAAAAGTGTCAGGAAAATCTCCTCGACACATTGTCTAGTTTCTTGACAAAGTTTAAAATATTCTTGGGGGAGGTAGTTTTGAGGGTCACATAGAAAATTTAAATATGTATTAAAAATTAGAAGATAGGGGTTATTACTGGATATTCTTCAGGGATGATTATATTCTGTGGTTTATATATAATAATAATATACTTATTTAGAAGATACAAGCAAGAGTCTTTTAAGCATGTTTATAATTTTCAAATAGTTTTTCAACAACACAAAGTGAAATTACACAGAAATGGAAGATACACCATCACACTTTTCTATTTTGCTTTGTCTTTGGGAAGGGACTTCACTCTGTAGCCCAGGCTAGCTTGAACTCACAGTAATTTCTTACCTCAGTGTTCAGCCTCTCAAGTACTGAGGTTACAAATTAACATCATGACTGGCTAGTCACATGTTCTGACAAAGCTGTGTGTGTGTGTGTGTGTGTGTGTGTGTGTGTGTTGCTTTCTGAAATACTCTCAGTTTCTTGATGTGGCCTCAAACTCTTTATATAGCCCAGGTTAGCCTTGAACCTCTGCTCCTCCCTTACCCTCCTCCTGAGTGCTGGGATCCCCTGACTTCTAAAGGACTCTAGAAGAGGCTGAGGTGTGAGGCCTGGAAGAGGCTTCTGAATGGCTGTGATAATCACATTTCATTAACTTCCATTTATTGAGTTCCAATTTCCAGAGTTTGTGCTAATGACTTTGGATGCATCATTTAACCTCAGCCTCAAAACAAGCATCAGCTTAGTGGAGGAGTCTTAGACATGAGGCTTGGAGTGAGTGGGAGTCTGTCCCAGTCAGCTCTGACTGGGGGTGTTATACAGGCTTTTCCTCCTTCCATGGTGGCCCATCTTGATCATTGTGCAACATTGTCTGCCCCAAACCTCAGTGGAAAGCACGGAGTCTTTGTTTCGCTTTTGGTATAGCACTCGTTTGAAAGTCGGCCAATGTTTGTGTGTCTGTTCTATAAACTCTGCTTGTGATACAAAACGCATGCTCTGTGGAATAAGGTCTCCTTGGGTCTGTATCTCGGCTCTGTTGTTACCTGATGTTTTTATTCAATAAAGTAAAACTCCCCTCTCCCTCATGGTCCACTCCGAGGATGATGGGGATAATAACGCTGGGTGCTGTATATAATTGTTACAAGGTTAAGAACATATATTAGGAAACCGTGCAACAAATAAATGTTCAGAAATATTCGCTATGCTCCCCACCTTTCTTTAAATTTAACTCGAATGTCCTCAGAGAACTCTAGCTTATACAGGAAAAAAAAATATCCTCGTGCTAAAGGGATTGCATTGCTGGGTCCTGTAAGCATGTCCACTGGGCACCAGGAATCACAACACTGGGTTCCTAAAATCTACTATAGAATCCAATTGATGCACAGAAAGTTATGTTTGTTAGTGTTAACTGTTCCGATCTATTAGTCTATGGCAACTATTTAAAGGTTTTATGTTGCAACTGGAGAGTAAGGTATTGGCAGTAGATTTCCAAAGGCAGGCAAAGGGGCTGCAGAGATGGCTCAGCTGTTAAGAACTGTGGTTGCTCTTGCAGAGTACCCACGCCCAGTTCCCAACACCCACATAGTGGCTCCAAACTCCTGTGACTCCAGCTCCATGGCTGTGACGCTCCTCTTCGTCATTTGAGGGTGCCAGTACACACAAATAAATGAAAAATAGAAATAATAAGAATAAAGGACAGAAACGACAGCTATATATACTCTATCTGTGGGTTCTGAAAGTTCATCTTGTATGTGTAGAATCGCCTGAGGAAAGCCGTGGGGAGAGGGCAAACTTAGGCAGGTTCGTTCCCCTGCGGGTAAATAATCTACTCATTTGAGTTATTATGTATAGAAAATGTAAAAAAAAATAGATAAACTTGAGGATTCAAATTGCTTAAACATAGTGAACCATTGTCCACTGTGAAGCAAAGGAAGGACTCTGCTTCCTATCACACCAGACGCGGCATGGGAGATGCTCTGACCTTGAAGTAAATCACGTTTGTCTGTCAGTGAGGAGTCATCGGGTAGGCTGAAGTTTCGCTTGTCTCAGAATGCAGTGGGGCCAGAAAGCAGCAACAGAAAAAGGGAGATCTCCTGAGGAAAAAAAAAGAAGAGGCCGAGGCCTTGACGTAGGCATTGAGGTCAAGGCCCTGGGCTTTCCAGAGAGGGGCGTGGTCAGGAATGGGAGTGGCCAAGAAAGGGGCGTGGTCAGAAGGGAGAAAGTGATGGGACGTTCTGCTGGGAGGAGGGGAGAAATCTTCCAATAAAAACAGTGGAATTGTCAGACCACAACTCCGTGCCTCCTTAACATTGATCATCCCACAACCCTTCTTTAGAGCCTGACCATCCTAACACACAGGGCTTAAAGCAGAAACAGATCTCACCCCAGCTTAGGTGGCAGAGCAAAGGCGAGGCGTACAAAGTGTGTCTTTGAAGCAGCAGGTAGAGTCTGGCCCTGAATACCTCTAGCCTGAAGCCAACGGGTGATCCAGGGCCCATTTGATCTATAATTACTCCAGGCTTATGGATAGGTTGGCCGAAAAGAGAGGAACTATTCAGGGAAAGTAAATTTAGGGCTTAAACATAATATATGAAAAAGCAGTGATTTTTTAACGCACATACTTACTAATTAAACATTGAGCAGCTACTATGTGCTAAGTACTCTTGTGTCATCAGAGCAGAGTACAGACAGGGTTACTGTTAGCCTGCACCTTTTCTAATCGTTCTATTAAGATAATATTACTGTACATCCCCGCCCCGTCCTCTCTTCCCTCCCAGGATGGCCTTGATTTGCTTATATAAATGAGTGTGTCTGGAACGTCTGATCCTTCTGGGTTCCAGTTTGTGAGCCCTGGGGATGGAATCAAGAACTTTCTACGTACCAGACAAGCGTTCTGCCTGCAGGACTACATCTCCACCTCAAGATTTTTAATCAATCTAGATCTAATAGAAGATCAAAAATAGACATATAATTTTAGAGAGACTTAATATCCTCCAGGGATCCTAATGTGCTTTTCTACTTAAAACTGAACTCAGATGACCCTACCCTGACAAAATTCACTGCTAACTCCGCCTTATACTTCTGAAAGACAGGCAGCTCTCCCGGAACACCTCTGGTAAGCACATCTCTGTCCCAGGAGTGGGCATCTCTGTGAGGACTGCTTATCCAGACTTCTGATGCTGCTGCCTGCCTTGCATTCTCAGGTGGTCACTTCACGAGAGCAGTCACCTTCTCTGTGTTGTCCTCACTGGTTTTTGTTAATGTATTCCCCAGGGCCTGGACTACAAACTTTTTTTTTTTTTTTTTTTTTTAGTAATGTCTCAATTTGGGGAATCAACCACACCTTTTTACCCACATCTAAAGATTTGCCCTAGTGCCAGGAAGGAGACCCCGAGGTAAAGGCTCCTGCTTCAAGCCTGGCAACCCCAGCTGATCCCCAGAGCTCACGCCGTGGAAAGTACCAACTCCTACAAGGTGTCCTGTGTCCTCCACATGAGCGGCGTGCCAACACCCACTCACTGATGTAAAACAAAGAAAAAAATTGGTTTGTTTTTGTTTTTCTAAGACATGAAATTCAATATTAAGACCTGGCTGGTCCCGGGCCAAGCAGGCCAGTTGCTTACCTGACTGGCATGGAAATGAATTGGATACAGGATTACTGTGACATTATACTGTCTCTCACAGAAATTGTGTCTTAACTGTGTTTTAACCAGCCTAGAGCAGGGATGATCCCGTGCCTTTGTACAGTAAGTTTGAGTCACCTACTGTCTTATAGAGCTGAGCTGTTACATTAACATCTCAGAAGAATGCCCCAGCCTTGTTGGGCATTCTACAAAGGTGACACAAAACTGACCCAAATGTCAGTGATGTGGAAAGCAGGAACGTTGCTCATGTACAGACGACTCACCTTGGGTTATCTTAGCCCTGGCACGGCTATTTGTTGCCCGCCTCTGTGTGTGGCCGGCGTCCTTGCGGCTATCAGGTAAAGTATTTTGCACAGACCCCTAGTTTCCAGCAACCAAAGGCGAAGAGTGTCATCAGATACCACTGAGGCCTATAGACTAGCGTTTCTCTGGTCCGATGTCATGTTTATGGCTAGCCTTGGATCTGGGTAGCCTCAGATGTCCTTGGATAGCCTGGGAAAATGTTATAATTTGCTTTGTTTGGATACTATAGACGCTTCACTGAGCTGCTACCACACTGGGACATGGGGTTTGGAATAACCTGAACTTGGGCTCCTAGAACAGTACTGCTTATATTTGCCTCCAAAATACACTATCAAACCTCTGAGGTGAGAGGCACAGTTTGCTTCTTGTTGTTGGGCATGGCAGGGGAAACAGGAGAGCAGATTTCCAGATGGAGAGTCTCATGAATATCAGTGTAACCAGGCAGAAGAGGGCTTAGAGACCAGCTTGCCCTTCTCTCTGCCGGCAGTGGGGCCGGAGCGAGTCTGTCCCGCCTGGGCCTTCTGAAGCCACTCGGCTACTGAAGAGCTCGTATCTCTAGCTAACGACTGTGGATAAGAGGCAGTATTTGAGAGAGGATTGTGGAGCGCAGTTGGCAGAATGCTGATGTGTCTAAAACCTTGGGCTGCATCAACTGGCCATGATGGTGGAGAGCTGCAGACCCAGCACTGGGAGGTGGAGGCAGGAGGATTAGGCATTTATCATCAGGCTGCGTATTGAATTGAAAGCCAGCCTGGGCTACGTGAGACGTGTCTCAAAATAAAATGCAAGTGAACAGGGGAATCAATCAATCAGGCAAGCAAAACCAAATAAACCAAACAAGCCAGTCTTCTCAGGGGGCAGCATTTGCCAGCGGCGATCTCTACCTTCGCGTGGCACTCTAAGGATGGAGACAGTCTCCTCTAAGCTGGTTGGTTGGGCTTTGTTCTAATCTGACTAGAGTCCTTTCTGAAGCCCCGCCAGTGGCTCTCCAGGTGAGCCCAGCTGCCTGCCCTTGCGCTCACTGGCCCTCCTGGTTCGAACCACTTCTCTCCAGAGCTCTCTAGAACAAGTTCTGCACGTACCCGTGCAAATGACCATGGCCGTGTTATTTTCCCCCAAAGCACTGGTGTCTAGCAGACCAGACATTTCTCCTTCTTCAAGACGTGGATGACTGCTTCTAGATTTGTAGTGAAATTTGTTTCATTATTCTGTAATTATTCTGTAGTTTTCAATGTGTGTGTGTGTGTGTGTGTGTGTGTGTGTGTGTGTGTGACATGAGAGAGAGAGGGAAGGAGAGGGAGAGAAAGAGAGAGAGAAAGAAAGAAGGAGAGAGGGGGAGAAGGGGAGGGAGAGGGAAAGAGAGACAGAGAGAGAGAGAGAGAGAGAGAGAGAGAGAGAGAGAGAGAGAGAGAGAGGCCAAGGTACACAAGCTCGGGTGTATGTCCTTGCCTTCCATCTTGTTTACGACAGAGTCCCCCCTCCCCTGAGGACTGGTTGGCTGGTTGGCCTGAGAGCCTCTGGGTGCTCTCTGGCTCTGCGTTCCATGCCTCCATTGGAGCCGAGGGGTTGCTGGTGTGAGCTGCCAAGTCGGGCATTACAAGGGTTCTAGGGATCCACACTCGGGGCTCTACGCTTGGGAGACAAGCCCTTGACCCACTGGGCCTTCTCCATAACCTGGTTTCCACAGAAAGGGGGTGGGGTGAGTGGAAAGAGGGAGCTGGGGGAGGGGACAGTGAGAAAGAGACACAGAGAGACAGACAGAGAGAGAGAGAGACAGAGAGATGGAGAGAACGTCTCCTCTAAGGTGATGAAGCCCAGCAGGCCCCCTTGAGTGTGAGGCTTTCTTTCCTCAAGTTTGCTGTTCTGTGACACCCTGTGCAGGGCTGGCTTACGCAGTGATCTGTCTCATCGAGAGAAAGAACAAAACTCTTATTCATTTTTATTTTGTTGTATACTTGGAGTCGAAAGGTTACGGTTAGCTTTAAAGTGAGAGGAGCTAGGGCTCACCCAACAACCTCTGTCTAGAGATGTTTTCCTGACACCGTGTCCCAGGTCAACTGTTTTGGAGGGAAATGGAGCTTGTTAGTGTTTTGGACATCTGAAAAAAAATTGGACTTGTGACTTGTAGCAGCTGGTGTTTGACTTTTTAACCAGAGTATTTAGGGAAAGAATTTGTTGTGAATTTTTATAAAACAGAACATAAGGCACATGTTTTATTTATCCGTGGGACTTTGTCTAGACTAGGAGATTTTGTCTTGCTGTGAGAGGTGTTAAATTCCTACCTGAGGAGAGAACCCCTCAGATCTCCTCAGATTCCATTCCTTCAAAATGTAGATGATCTCTTAATTCTGGTCTGGCTTGGAAAACTTGTCTTCCCTTTAGTCCGCACTCTTCTCAAGCGCTGCTTCTGTGGCAGCCATGTCTGTCCCTCCTGTATGCTAACCCCAACACGCTGCCTTCACTGTTGGAACAGATCTCAAGCGAATGGACCGTTCCCTGCTCAGGGAGCCGGAGTCAGCTTCCATTTCTTCCCACCCTTGACCACTCTTCTGAGACAGCTCATTAGAGACAATTGTGTGGGTAATTGTAGATTCTAAAATTATCACCAGTTAATTCCAGGCCTTGGAAACACTCATCATATGCTAATCGTGTGACTGAGAGATTTGACTTTTAACCAGGTTTCAGTCAAGAATCCCAGCTTATTCATGTGCTAACCGCGTGTCACAGTGCCCGTCGCAGAGTGGGACCCACACAGTCACATCAAGATGCAGAAGGCGGCGAGCTTGCTGGATCACATGTGAACTGTCATATTCTTTAACACACTTACGTCATGTGAACTATCATTTCACATGGTCGGACCCAATACAATTACCTGGGCTACTGACAGGCATTTTATAAATGTGAACGATCTATAAAGAGAAACAAAATAAGAGAAATTCATAACCTCATCAGTGAAAATATGTGTTCAAGTAAATATAAAAGTATAAGGTTATGTAATACAGCTGTATGGGAAAAAATCTAATTTTCATGAGAAGTTCTTCTTTTTATTAAGGACTTCACAAAATAAAGAGTATCCATTTGCTTGCCAATCTAATGATCATAATAAGCACACTGTCAAATCTGCTAAATTTTTCTTCATGAGATGAATTCTTCAGGTTAAGTTAAAGCCCTACTGGCCTCCCACACCCAGACTCAGCTGATCCTAGAGACAGGAATTCTCTCAGCTACATAGAGAAATGCAGGTGAATTCTAGGATCTCGTTGTGTAAATTGTGAGTGAGTGTGTAGGATTATGTGTGTAGGTGTATGAAATGCATTCAACGCTGTGCTTTTCCATGCATAGCATCATCCGGATATACCGTGTGGATGCTGGTTCTACTACTGAAATGATGTTTATCCACATGTCAGAATGAATAGTTGGGTGTTTTCACAGGTCTAACTTCACAGAAACACCTAGAAGTCAGTGCTTTATATAGACTGTCTAATTGATGTAAAGGATGATGTAATGTTGTGATTGGATATATGACTACAAGCTAGATGAGTCCTGAGGTTTGTGCTTTCATAACCACAACAGCAAATGCTAATTGAAGAAGCCCTTTGACCACCATCATTTTGTGAGGTCTAACAAACAGATTAACTAAAAAATGTTTAATTTACTGGTAAAGGTATTACATAATTTATTCTTTTATTGCCTTAGACATTAAATAAGATCATAAGTTACCAGTATTAGCAATATTTAGAGAATTTCAATGTGTTAGCAGTATCTAGAAAATTCTACTTTGTCATTTCATCAAGAGTCTTTAGACTATCTGTCCTCAGCATTTGATAACAAATTTTACTCCTGTAATGTCAAGGTAGCCCCACAGAGTTGGCCCTGCAGGGAAAATAATTAGCAAGTCAAATCAGGTAGTATTTGAAGTCCTGAGTTATATCCGGGTCTTGGACAAGTGTAACTTTGCTATTATCTTGTTACCCTTGGAGAAATCATTTATTCTCTCTGGGACTCCATTTCTTCATCTCAGAAATGCTTTGATTGGTGGCATGAGAGTAGGAAAGATTAGAAGAGAGGATAATTAATATTCCTTCCAGCTCTAAAAATTGTCTTATTCTATTATTCATTTTCTCCTTTCTTCCCTCTTACTCAATGTTCTAGGACATAGAGTGATAATTAGTTAAAAAGGAAAGGACCATCTAGAAAAATAGAAAGCTTATTGTAAAAGGCTGAAAGTCTATCAAATATAAAACTCTCTTGTCTTCCTTGGTCTTGTGGAGAGTTTGATGGAGTCCAGGACGTGTGATATCCTGTCTCCAAATAAAACAATCACAAAAGTATTGTTTTCTTAATTCACTTTAAAATCAACTCATTCAGAAGAAAACAGACAAATCCTGCCCGCATAGAAGCTACAAATGGAGACATACACCTGAAATATCCAATGAGGAATACCCATAGGAGCCTCATGCATGGCTGCACTCCAGCTCAAAATGCTGATACATTTTAATCAATGACCCACATTTATTAGGTGTTTCTTTGTCAATGCAGAAAAGTATGCTATTGTATATTGCATGATCAGCAGAGATACATGTGCCATGACCTTGTGATCATATCAAGTTACATCAGCTTTTATTATATAAAGAAAAACATTGTTTTGTGTCACATGTAACTACTCTATGGATAAATAAGAATTGGTAAGTGAAATAATAATGCTTATTAAAGGAACTGTTTTGGCAGTTCTTGTCTATAGTAATTTTTAGAATTTTTACACATCAGTAAAGGAATTGAAAAACTATCCTTTGCAAGGTGGAATTTCCTATGCGGTTCTTACACTCTTTGTAGAACATTAGGGCCTTTGAGAGAAAAAGCAGCAAGGGTCAGGATCTGCAAAAGAAACTCCCTCACGTGATCTTCCATAGTCAAGTCCTTCCTCACTGGAATGAGGTCTTCCTTAGCAGGCTGGATATAATCCTTTCTCTGCTCTCAGAGAATGAATTGTCTATCTTCTATCATGGCCGCTGTCACACTGAATGATTCTGAGTGCCCCCCCCCCGCCCCCGCCCCAAGGCAGTTCAGGAGATGGGAAAGAATTTTGCAAACTGACACATGTTGGTAAGTGTCGAGGAGATGCTCATTCCAAGGCCACCTTGGTCATTTGTCTGAACACAGAAGTTTCTCCAAAGCAGCAGGGCTCATTTTAGAGTCATCAAAAAGTTGATGGCCCTGAGCAGGGAGTTAGAATCACAAGTAAATACAATTTTAGCTCCTGCCTTCCCTGTCCTTCCCGTGCTCCAGCGATGTGAACGTTTGGAACCTCTCCCCCCAGGGCCCACCATTGTATTTCTATAGCATTCCGACATGGCCATGTTCTATGCCCATTGGACAGGCTTTCCATAGGTCAACGTGGGAAGAGGGTACAACACCAAAGCCCACCAAGCTATACCTCCTCCCCCTGCTGCTGTAGGTCCTCAGACAATAAGAAAAGGAAAGTCGTGAAAAGCTCACTCAAGAGCAAGGAAGGAAATGAGGGATTCTCTCTAGGGTCTGGAGCCAAGCTATTGTCGTTGCCCTAAGACCTTGGCATGGTAACTCGTCTTTCCATTGCTACCGAGTAAGAGTGAGAGTTTACACTCCAGTGTCCTGGTCATACAACGGCAGTGCTCCCCGCTTTGTGGTGTGCGTGAGTCAGGGATGGGAGGAGGGGTGTTACATTTTCTTCCTCTCTTTAAAATCTATGTGTTGTAAAATAAGAAAGGACTTTCCTTAACAGAAAGTGGTTCTTCTGTTAAATACTATAGATATCAGAGTTTTTTTTCTTATTATGTTTTTGTGCCTGTTGAAGAAAAATATTATTGCATTTGTATGTCGCCAAGAAACTCTTTGAATATACTAGAGATTAACAAGCAGCAAAGTGATACTCAGACACTGTTGGATGCAGTTTATCAATACTTTATCTGCTCATTCTTCATGGCTTTGCTGTATAAGAGTCTCATCTCAGTCTTTTGTCAACATGTACGACAGACCGTGTAACGCATCCTGGCCAAGAGCGGGTTTAGGTTTACCTTCCTTGTTTTTGAAAGCTGGAAGAACAGGCAGGGTCCAGGCTCACTGATGACTCATACCGCGACAGCCTGGGCCTTTGTTTCTTTCCATTTACAAACTGGAGCTCAGGGTTCATACCTTCAACCGCGCATACCCATGTTCCAGAGTGACCGAGAGAGTATGTTAACACACTTGGAGGCGTTCCATGGCCACTTCATAAAGCCCTTACAGATCTGTAACAACCCATAGTGTCAGAAGTCATAATACTACCCAGCTGTAAAGTCTGGGAACCTCAATAAAGACGGGCCTGGGCCTGGCAAGGTAGCCCCAACTTTGCAAGAGTGGCACTTGTATCTCGAGGGTAACCATCAGCTCTAACTGAACCTAAGGGCTTCTCAGTAGGAAGGAACTTATGCCTGGTACTATAAGCCTTGCCAAGAGCCCATGTCTGGAGCAATTGTAGACTCTAGAGTAGACCCAACTACAATCATTTTGCAAACTAATATTTTTCCCACCCTATGCTAAATATATATGCTTACACCCATAGATAACTACCAGTCCTCACCCTCATCAGAGAGACTTCATTGCTTGCCATAGATGAATGCTATGGCAAAAATCCTCAAACGACCAAAATGCAGGAACAAATGACCACGAGGTTCCCAGCTCACCTGGGACACCTCACACCAAAGGCTTGGGGACCATATCGGAAGAGGAAACAGAAAGCTTGTCGGGGCCAGAGGACTCTGATGACTGCTGTGAGACCCTGTCTTCTCCATGGCAGGAAGGCTGCCCCCATGCACTCTCAACACCGTGGCGACCCACACAAGACCATACAAATGGATGTGTCATCATTGATGAGGAAAATGTCACAAGGCCCCAGTCTAAAAGAAAAGCTACAGGCAGTCTTTGAGTGCCTAGGGACGAAGGATCGGCTGTCTCCAAGGACAAAGCTCCTCCTGAGGTTTCCCAGTCCTGAGGGGTCAGCTGTGAACACATGGATATGGGTGCTGTTGGGCTCAACAGGTTTTCTCTCTCTCTCTCTCTCTCTCTCTCTCTCTCTCTCTCTCTCTCTCTCTCTCTCGTGTGTGTGTATGTATACAATATAATAATTCTTCTATAATAATTATAGAAGCGGCCATGATTATAGGCTGGAGGGACAGGAAGAGATGGAAACAGAAGTAGGATAAGTGGACATAATGTAAATACAGTATACTCATGGATGGAACTCTCAAAAATAAACCAAAGAAAGAGAATTCCAAGCAAGAGCTGCCAGTCCGATTGGATCCCTGCCGCGTTTCCACCGCACCGACTTTATATACACTCCCTTACTTCTTTTCTTCTTTGATCTTGACTGATGTTCTGGTGCCTTACTTTCTTTTAACACAGGAGGGTTAATATTTGAAGATGGTTATGCTTTCATTTTCACTTAAGGCTCAAATGCCTTAATGAAATTGCAAGTTATAACTAATGGAATTAAACCTGTACCTATTTTCGGTTAATAATAAACATTGGATTGCAAGAAAACAGCTTGTTTTCTAACTTAAATACACATCTTAGACTTTTAAACAGTCTTTGCAAACTCTCACGAGCGATGAGTCCCTGGCTGGAACCGGAAGAAGAAGAGTGTGGGATTCGGGGCCTGTGGCTTCTTTAGTGTCCTGAGCGTCGTTTCTTCTTATCACAGTGTAAGTAATGGTGCCTGCCTCTCATGGCTTTGCTACGGATTAGACATAACACAGTCAGATGTGGCACAGGTATGGTAATCCATTCAACAGTGGGTAGGAATGAGTCAAAGACAGCAATATATGCTATCATGGATAGATTATTAAAAACAGCGGCTGGAGCACTGGCTCAGTGTTTAAGAGAGATCATTGCCTTTGCAAAGGACAGGAGTTTAATTTCCAACAGCGACACCAGGCCTCTCACTGCTCACAGGCCCTGTAATTCTAGCTCCAGGGCATGGAGTCTTCTGGTCTTTGTAGGGAACTACACTCATGTACACACACACACACACACACACACACACACACACAAATAAATCTAAAGGACAGAAGAAAAAAAGCTTAAAAAAGTGGTGAAAGTTGGGTCGGCGTGATGGGTCTTGCTGTGGGACACTGCCCCTTGTGTTCCACCCCTGGGACTCAGAGTGGAACTTCCAAAAGTTTTCCATGGGCTTCCACACCCATGCTGTAGCATGCACACACACACACACAGATACACACACAGACGCTGGCTCTCTCTCTCTCACACACACACATACACACAACAGTAATAAATAAAACAGAGTGAATTATTTAAAAGCTGAAGAAAACGCAATGGTAGAGATTGCACATTGACATGTAGGTAAATAACTCACGGGACCTGTCAATCAATAGCGTCCTTGTTCCCAAAAGGTAGGTTGAAAAATACTCTGAATATAGCTCAATGCAAGCTGGGATTTTCCTTTGGAAATGAAAGTGTCAAAAAAAGAAAGGAAGTTGGACTTGTACCGTTCATGACGATACTTGCACTTTTGCTTGCCTGAGTATAAGAAGCGGCTTAGGACACACAGCCTTTCCTTTCATAGTGATATAGTCCCTGTATGGTAGAAGTCTTACACAGGCCTCTGCCCTCCAGCGCTGGAATGAGGTTCTACTCTGAGGACTTGACTTGCTTCAACTTGACTGTTGAGTTTACTAATATTTACATTTTTATGTTAATCAGTTGTGTGTGTGTGTGTGTGTGTGTGTGTGTGTGAAGTTGAAGAATTCAGTTCTTTCCATTCTCTGTGTGAGTAAACAGGGTCTTGGAGGCCTACAGTTCCTTGAGGAGGGTTTCATAGGTGTCCCTGTGATAGAGATACAGGGCCGTGGTTAGGCATGCTGGCTCCTAAGGTGTATCCACAAATATCAGTAGTCATGTTGGACCTGGAAGGACGCTGAAAGGCCAGCCAGAATAGGGGAAACAAAATGAAACATAGTATCAATGTCACAGTGGCATCTGTTTTACTTTTTTTTTTTTAGAATCTAAAATGAACTTTCATCTTTTGCTTAGCGGGAAAGACGTCAGGAAGTAAAAAAAGGCAGCTTTTTGGGCTGCCTTCTCCTTCTGAGAGCTCACAGACATCACGAAGGGCATTTCTGTTGGCACTACTAAGAAATCCTGGTTAGTCCAGCCCTTTCAGTGTGAGCAGAAGAGTGTGCTTTGCCCAGTGTCACATGGTCTGCTTGTTAGCGGACTCGGGATGGAAGACTCAGCCCCAACTGCAGGACCTTCAGTGTGGCTTCTTGTCTGAAACCATTCTCCTTCACAGTGCAGACACCAGAGGCAAACAAAAGGCTCAGGGTTTCAAAAATAAATGGCTAGGTCCTGGGAGACGCATCTGTAGAAGGCGTGCATAGGATAGTGAAGCAGGAGGTATGCAAGAGACAGCGACCAGCCAAGAACAGTCAATGAACATGGACGTTAGGTTAAAGGTGGCTCTTTCCACCCCAGGAAGGAGAGGCAGAGACCTTAGAGGAGGGACCATGTTGTTCCATCTTAATACGGCCAATTACAACCCCACAGGATTGGTCCTACAGTGTTTGTGTATGAATCGAAGCTCACAGAGCCTACTTTTCTTACTCAGGGTCGCAGCTGCAAAGTCTCCGAATCTTGTACATTTCCCCCCATGGGTATCTTTATTTCAACTTCTTCCCCCACCTTTCCAGCCTGTGTACGAGTTTTGAGCTCTTACTTTAATTTTTCTAAAATAGTTATCAGGTATTCAACAATAGCTTTAAGTATGTGGCTACAATGATTAAAAACAACCTTCACTGAGGAATAGCCCTACATATTAGAATGCGTTCCTTTCCTTTGCGAAAGTTCTAACACCTGTAATTTTACACGTGGATTGAGTGGAAGTTTACTTAGCGTTTGCCCTCCAGTAGCCAGTAAGCTTCTGGGACCAGCGGGTTGCGGCCACCAGTGTGCCCCCAGCGTTTATTTCAATACCCAGCACTCAGCAAGTGTTTCGTGGTTCCTCTCAGATCTCCTCTGAAAGTTACACGGACAGTAACCTTCAGCTCATAATTATGATAATAGATACTGTACGACGAGTCGAGCCGGTATTTACAGGTAGAGCACACAAGGCAAATGAATACACACTCGGGGACACATGACTGCACAAACAGCCGCGGGCAGCGGCACGAAGGAGGAAACGCTCGCCGGACTGGGCCCTGCCCAGGCTGCCGAGACCCGCTGCGCCAGCAAGCCAGCCAGCCTCTGCAGCGTGGGTGGGTACGGCCGCAGCGTCACGGGAGTCCCAACCCGCGGAACCGAGGCAAGTCCCCGAGCGCCCGCTGCAGGGCGGCGTGGGCGGAGAGCTACGCCACGATTGGCCAGCGTGGGATAGGCGTGGCCTGCGGCAGGAGGCGGGCATTCCCCAGTAAGGGGGTGTGCGCGGCTCCGGCTGGAGTTTCAGTATAAACAAGGACCCCGACTGGATCGGCGGGTTTTCCTTTCTTCCGGCGTTCGACCTTTCCTGGTCCTGAGCTCGCCTTTGGGGGGCGCTTCGGTAAGGCAGCCAGGAGGCGAAGGCTCGGAGCAGTGTGCGGGTAGGTGCTCCAGTGGACCCTGCGGCGGGATGGCGGGAGCGGGCTGCGCGGAGCACCGGGGCAGCGCTGGCGCTGCTCCCGTACGGCGCCGGCTGTCCAGTGCGCCCCGGCGCGGCGGGAGATCCCCGGCTGGCGAGCACTGGGGAAGCCAGAGACCTACGAGTTCCCGCGCCTGCTGCTTCCGTGCCCCGGGCTGCCGCGCTCCCAACAGGTGCGGGGCTGAGCACTGGGGACCAGGGGATCTGGGGATCTGGGGACGCTGTGCTGCGCCTCGCCCCAGCCAAGCCTTCTGTTTGGAGATCTTAGATCTTGAGGGTTTGTCTGAGTTGGAGTCTCGTTCATCCTTTTTGCTTTCCCTCCAGGCTTCCTGTGCACACCTAGGTTGTTTCCACGCACTTTTTGGCTAGTTTCCTAGGGTGCTTGAGAGTGCTCAGGCTGTTGTTTATTTTTGCTGCAGTTTCCTTATAATTTAAAGTCTGACTCTTAGGAACAGTCAGGGAAACAAGACTTGCGTGTTCCTTCAGACTCGTACGCAGACTTAAACAAATAGCCAGTTTCTTTTGTTTTGTTTTGTGACCCAGGTGAGTTGCCTTCGGACACACTAGCCCAGGTGATACTAAGGTGGCTTGGGGTACCCAGTAGCCTCGTGGGCTGAGCGCGGGAGGCTCCTCTTTATTGGAGAGAGCCCTGAGAATAACTTCAGCACTGTACAAGAGAAAAGGGCAAACGCGGAAACGGAGGTGTTTCTCTCTCTCTCTCTCTCTCTCTCTCTCTCTCTCTCTCTCTCTCTGCGTGTGTGTGTGTGTGTGTGTGTGTGTGTGTGTGCTTTTACTATTGCTTGCCACCTTACCCCATCCAAATTGGTGCAGCTCAGGCAAAGCACTGTGGCATAGGCACTGACAGTGCAGGGAGATGTTTCTCGAACAGTGTGGTAATCGGCACAAGGAGAGCATCTAGGCTGCAGTTTTCTCTTCTGAATGTAAACGTGCCTGTTTGCAGATGGACTCGGGGCGAATGGTGTATATGGATAAATATACACGCATACTTGTGTATGGATGTTTGGGTGAACGCGTCTCCAAGGAGTCCTTCGTCAGCAGCGCCATGTGACAATGGCCTGGAACTGCTGGTGTGCTGTTGCTGTAGAGCTATATTTAGCCCTGATGGTGTCTCACAGGGAGGACCGGGCTTGAGCTGGGAGGATAAAGGGGGAAGAATCCAGGAATAAGGTTATCGAGCTCTTGACTGATGTGTGGCACAGTCAGACTCAGATGGTGAATAATTACTCTTTCCTCACGGGCGCAGTAGCTGGAGCGTGGCATGCGGTGACTGTGCCTTAATTGGAGCGTAGTTGTGACCAGGGTGGCCAGCCTATGAGAAGAGGATCAAACAAGGAGGTTTAAAAAGAGAAGACGGTGTGTAGCTGGTCTGAAGATTTGGGAGGCAACAAACGAGGGTCGAAGCACACGGAGAATTGATTTCTTAAAAGGAATAAAAAACGGTCTGGCTGTCGAGGATGCAGAGAAGAAAAATGACAGCCGGTTAAACAGTGTTATTCATTAATGACAGCTTTATTTGGGGCAGGGAGCCATGTTTGAGTCACTGAGGACCCAGAGCATTTTTGACAGAAGTCAGGGCTCGCCAACAGTACTGGATGCTTTTCCCTTTCAAGCAGATCTGCTGGCAAGTGTGATAGCATCAGCCTCTGGTGAGCAAGTGGCTGGCTCTTCTGTGTCAGTCAAGCCTTTGTTTTCCTGGAGGTGCCAGCCCTTCTGGCTGCTAAGGAGCCTGGCCTAGGACGCATTTGTGCTGTGCATGGGGTCTATGCTAGCACACTTCAGGCCTGGCCTTGTACAAAGATCCCCATCCGAATGTGTCTGCAATATCTTTTCCCTAACCTTAGCATCTAATCTAGCATAGTCTGAAGTATGTATAGCTGAATAGCCCCGTGTTCGCTGCTCAGCACAAAATTCCTTTTACTGTCCCTAACATTCCAGTCTTATAGCATTAACCTCATGGTTTAGTAGAGTACCGTAGGCCAGACGAACCAGTTAAATACCACTCCGCTCAAGGGAAGAAAGTGGGTAAGAAAACAGAAAGCTGTAGGCCAGGTGGACCTGTGCAGGCCAGGTAGGGTCCCTAGTATCGTATAGAAAACCATGGGACCACCCTGTTCACTCTCCAGAGGGTACCTAAAAGAACTGGACGTGGCATATCTGGATGACCTCTGAGGAGAATACTTGGGAAGAAGATAGGGAGGGGGAGGTGCTCAGCCTTGCCTGAAGAAGAGTCAGGAATCCCAAGCGAAGGGTGAAGAGAAGCTTGATTCTGATGGCCAAATTTATTAGAAAAAAAAAGGGGGGGGAGAAAGCTTTAGAGATCTTGTGAAGTCTTTACCCTGGATGATTGTCCTGTCGAGGGGTTGGGGGTGGGGAATAAGTAATTGAATTTTAAGTATAACTGTCTCCACTCCTATCATGTTTTCAGAACGGTGTAACTATATACAGTTGTCCATACTTTTATTGGCTCATCGGTTAAACCTACCAATGTTAGATATGTATGGGCACTGCTAATTCTAAGGTGACGGCTGTAGCTTAGCAGACCTCTGCCCGGGGAATGCGTCTGGGCAGATGGGAGCCCTCGAGAGACCCCCGCCTTCTTTATGTGGCTGTGATATCTGTGAAGTGGACGCAGGAAGGTAAAGGAGATGGTTTATGGGGCCTTTGTACGTCTGTCGCAGCTGCTTTATTTTGCTGCAGTCTTCCCCCCTCCATCCATGTTTAAGAGGGCCAAGGCGGGCTGAAGGCAGCCTGTCACGTACATGGGCAGGCGCCTTCTGAGCACGTGGGCATGAAATGGAGAGATGAGCAGCACTGGGTTTTTTGGTGAACTTAGATAGGAATTTACTGTTTTCTCAAATTGCCTTTTCCTTCTCTTCACTGTGAGAATATTTTTAACAATTACTAATTATCAATAAGGTGGGGTCAGAAATCAATTTCAGCGTATGAACTCACCATTCTTCTCAACCAGATGCCAATTTCTCTTTCACCAATCCATTTTCATAGACATATATTTATTATTTCCTCTTAAGGTGAAAACATACCTAGCAACGATCCAGCTGATTGAAATTATGTTAGGGAACCCTGGTGTGAAAATTGGACACAAAAAGATTTAGTCATGTAAAAAGGAAAACACGTTGGGACCACTTTGGGCCTTTTCCAACTTGTCTAAAAGACAAAAATTGAAGGAAAAAAAACATACTTTTTTCAGCCCCCAAAATTAAATTGTCCCATTTACCATGTTACATAATAAAATACAAAGAAAAATAACCTTGGCTTTTTACAAATATCTCTACTGAGTATTGAACCATTTCCCTAATAAAGTGAATTAGATGCAGAAAAGGAAAATATTTTAATAAAAGTTGATACTTTATGATTTGACTTCAGATCTATCATATATCTTTCATAATCTGCAGTTCATCTGTTCTGTTTACTAGGACAGGCACATGGAGATATTCAAACATAAATGTGTTTAAGTTGAACAGAACTGCTGTTTTCCCAGATGTCTCTTTTCCTGTTTCTTTTTGCCCCTCACTCTTGGGCGGGGGCGAAACCCTCTCTCTTTGTACATGCTGTACGAGAACTGTGCCACCAAGCCACCCCCAGCCCAGGAGCCAGTGTGAGGTCACAGTCACTGCAGCCTGTGGTGACCATCAGAGAGTGAAGAAGGGGCTATTCTCTTAGGATTCCAGCCCTTGTGGCAACACTTGATTAGGTAATGGTGATTTTGGAGATCAGTCTTATTATTTTCAATGAAATAAGGGATTCTCATCACAGATGGGCAAGCATCTGGGGCGTCAGGAAATAGAGCGGATGGGCACAGGCCGCTGATTTATGTCTTACTTGTTCCCCAAGCTCAGTTGCATGTGGAGACCCTCACTGTACAGTAGCTGTCCTTCCCTTGTTTGTATAAATCAGCTGTAAGGGCTGGAAAAGCACCAGCTCTGTCAAAGACAGGGACCCAGGCGCCACCTACTGCTTAGCTCGAGAATTGCAAGGACGCTGTAGAGGGTAAAGGCTTTTAAGGCGTGAAGGAAGTTAGCATGTCCTGGCTTCCCTTGCTACAGACCCTCTGTAGGAAGGTTTTCAATGACACTCTGGGCCTATTCAGAGTTTCCATGTACCAAAATGTCATTTTGTGCTTTAATAAATTGATAACACCGCCCCATGACAAAAGATCATAAATCTAACCTTCGTTTTTCTTCCAACTGAAAATGTTGGAAGAACTAGTTGACAGAATTATTTTCCTTTGCCAATTAGAGATTGGTAAAAAAAAACAAACAAACAAACAAACAAACAAAAACAAAAACAATGAATGAACGAAAGAACGAAAGAAAAGAAAAATTCTAGGTAACTTAAGGGCAGAGAGAGAGAGAGAGAGAGAGAGAGAGAGATATCGAGCCAGCAGGGTGGGGTGGGAGGTGGGGGCATGTAATAAATCAGGAAACATATAACAAATCAGGAAACATCCCCGTTCCTTTGCAGAGGGAAAACAGGTCCAGTTCCCAGCACCCCTGTTGGCTCTAGATGCCTATAACTCCAGTTCCAGGGGATCTAACGCCCTCTTCTGGCCTCCTCAGGTACCTCCTCACATATACATTAATACAAAAACAATTAAATAAGTAATCTCCCTTAGCTAGGAACGCTGTAGAGCATTTGGATTCCATTCTCGAAGCTGCGCCCTGCAGTCGCTTGCCTTCTTAACAAAATACCTCTTTTCTAAAGAGGGTTAGTGGGGCTGTAGCCTGCCAGGATTTTCCAGAGATGCTGAGGACTCTGATAAAAAGTCTTCTCAGTCTATGGAAAGAAAGGAGAAGATAAGATTCTCAGCGTTTCCAAGCTTCAGGTAGCGTCAGAAGCTTGACTTCGCCTTTCTCCTGGGCTCAGATCCGTGGTCACCTGGATCTTGGGCTGGTCTGCATTCCCAAGTCTGGTGTCACGGAAAGGAAGCCGCCAGTCTGGAACACCAGCTAGCAGGATTCAGGAACTTGTACCCAGCGCTTGCAGTGTCAACCGAGAAAGCAGAGTAGTTGAATATGCAAGGTGCAAAGTTCCTTTGGAATCGAGACTGGAATTGAGAAAGGTCGAGTTCCAGGTATCAGATGAACCCTCTTCCACTAAACAAATGTGCTTTCAAGGTTTAGCTGAGAGATGGAGATCTTTGCCTACTTATCTAAATTGGGACACTTGTCTAGCATTCGGGCTGCTGCTAAAACACTGCTATCAGTGGTAGAGCCTTCAGGTTGTAAACACCTCGTCCTGTATTGACATAGAGCAGAAAAGTGTTTCTGTCTTCTCTTGAGAGGGAAGGAGACGCTGACACGCTGTTCTAGGAAAGATTTGCAAAGCATCTGCCACAGAAGTGAGGGGTGGCTTTCGATGTCACCCCACGCCCATCCGCACGGCCGCCTCTCTTCCAGTTGGAGTTACCACCTGAAACCGCCTCATCCCCCGTGCACCTGCCTCGTCATAAATAACATTGTACAGAAGCTGGTTCAGACGCAGTCTGCTGCCGGGGGAAAGGCGGCTTTTCATCTGGAGCTTTGGTTGGTCTGACGCCATTAGGCATGCCTTTCAGATCCATTCATCCTGTAAATCACCCACAGCCCGCTCCCTTGCTCCGGGATCAGTGTCAGGCCAAACTTCCTCAGGGTCCTTGGATCTATTTTTGTGCCCACATTAACAGCCCCTGTAAGATGTCTGACAGCTGAGTTCGGCTTACCAAATCAATTTTAAGGAGATATTCGTCTTCTCTGCCTGGGTTGGGCATGTCTCGTTCCTCCTAGAAACTTTTCCAGCATAATTAATAATCATGTGGGCCGATTTCAGTGGCCAGAAAGGTATTTTTTTCCTTTAGCCTAATTTATTGTTTTATAAAATAAAAATATGTTTTCTGTTGTCTTACTGTGCTGTCTACCGAGAGTGATGCCCTGTTAGGAGCAGGGAGCCTGTTTCAGGAACTCTGCCTCAAAGACATGCATTCTTGTATTATCTTTAACTCAATTAAATTGGTAACCCCCCTCCCACACACACACAGAGCACACAGACACACACACTGATTTATAAGGAGCTGGTCCTTGTAGTGATGAGTTTTTGCTACACTGCTTTGGCTCCTGGCAGATTGCCCACTGTGCACACACACACACACACACCCACACACCCAGGAGCCATCTTCATATCTGCAAGAATGAGACACACACAGACACAGACACAGACACAGACACACACACACACACACACACACACACACACACACACAAAAGCTTATTTTTAAAATGCCTTGGCTACCTCAAAGGCTGGGCACTCCTAAACCTTTCCTTGCTACCCCAGGCCCAATGAGAAAAGTGGCCGGTGTCACTGGCCCGGAATCTCACATTGGGAGCTCTCTCCTGCAGTTCTCCTCTTCTGTCTCCCACCTCACCCTGTCGATTCACCCCTAAGCCACCCCCCCCACCCCGTTCTTCTCTGGATCCCAGCTGGTGCAACTCTAAGGGTCCTGCCATTGGCCATTGGCATCTTTATTGACTGATTAAAAACCAATTGGGGACAAGGGCCTTTAGCATTTGGACATGCAGATTCCCGATTGAATCAATGCATTAGAACCAATCTCCAACAGGTCCTAAACGTGTTCTAGGAAGGTTCTCTGATGTTCCATCCTACCCTCTTGCTTTGGAGTTGATCCAAGACATGTAGGGTGTGTACTGGACAGCTCCCTGCACTGGACAGGAGCTCCACTAATATATATGCAGACACGCCCATGTATTCATGTGAGGACAGTCAGGGAGAGGAAAGACGTCCGTGCTGTTAGCTGACTAGAATGTGTGTTGAGTTCCAAGCAGTCAACTTAGAAATGAAACTCTCTAGAGTAAGAGTTGTTTTCTGACCTGTGATATATGTTAAATGGTGATATGAATAGTCAACAGGTTTCCGCATGTCTCATAGAAGTCTCTTTTTTCAAGGGAATTAACTCTTGGGGTTTGATTTAGCTATAAATCAAGCCAGGACTTACCTGAGAGCTTTTATACGCTCAAATTTTGGAAAAAGACACCGGTCCCCATTTATAGGTATATTGGACAGCATAGACTTTGTATAAAAGGAGTGGACATTGCAGGGCTGGCTTTACATTAGAAAGCGTGGGAGGAGTGAGTTATAAGCACATGGGCCCACCCCCTTGCCCCCCAGAGTTGTGAGAGCTGTAAGGAAAGACAGCGACTGCTGAGAAGGCATCAGAACTGCAGTGAGGTAGAAAGACGAATCAAGCCAGAGGTGGGAACAGCTTGCCCGTCTGGATCTGCCTGGAGGAGTCTCTGGCACATTGTCCCTGGAGGGAGCAGAGCCTGGGCAGCCATGACTCTCTGACCCTCATGCCTGGTACTTTGGGTATGAAGTTTATTTTCTTAACAAGAAACAGTCTCACTTCGTCATCTGACCCTCAGTCCGCCATTCCAGAAGTGAAGCAAATACAGCTAAAGGCCCAGACGTGGAGTCCGGGTGTTGCACAAACACCAGCTACTGCTGTAGATCACAGGGCTGATGACGCTTCAGGAACCGAACTGCGGCTCATCTTCTTAGGAAGCCTATGACCTCAAGTTCCCAAGCAGCACGCTCCGTACCGCTCAGCTGGTTTCGTGATTATGTGCCACAGTTAGTCTTTCGGAAAGAGCCTGGCTTGGGGGTAGCTGGCGGTTGTCACGGACGCCTGATGGACACTAGGTCCCATGGGACACTGGGTCCCAGGATCTTTCTATTGTCACTTGGCACATTGCATTTTTTTTTCCTTTTTGCTGGCAATTTGTAAAGTAAATACAAGAAAATCCCTCTGTATTTCATTGAGCCCTGGGCGCCACCCACCATATAATGCTGTGTTATTTCATATGCTGTTTGAATAACTGTCAACCGAACCCATTTATTCTGCTTTGACACATCCCAGGAGAGTGGTTGTCGACAATCACTTTCTTCCTATTGCCATCAGTTTTTGGTTTTTATGGAACCTTTGGAAATTCTCTCTCCGCACTGGCTTCTGGGTGGGATCAAGGTCACTTGGGTTCACCTTCCTGAGCCCTCGGTCACATTCATAGAAACAGGAGTTTGAGTGTGGCTGTGAGGGCGCATGGCTCGTTCTGTGACCATCTTACCTCAGTCGTAGTCACTCGGCCTCCAGATCCTCCGGGCTCGCCTGATTCTCCGGTTGACTGCTTCTAACTGATTGTAGTTTGAAAGGAAATCTAGTTTCTACCTCTTGAAACAGATGATGGTTTCTGCGGCCCCTTTGAATGGGTATCATTTTTTGATATTCTGGAGTTCTCAAGTCCCTGTTAACCGTCTCCCAGAGACACTTGAGTAGATTCACTTCAATGACAAGTGAAAAAAATATCAAGGAGACTTCATGGTTCTGGGTGGAAAAGCTTCCCATCTACGGGGGTCTGACTCTAAAGTTTCCGTGTGAAGGATGTCGTGTGCCTGCCGCCCCTGGATGATGTTCTCGGACACCAAACTGTCTGTTTCCGACCGGGGACAAGGTCACATCATGAAGCTCTTTTCTATCTTCTTGTCTTTCTTTTTGAGGCAAGATCTTGTCCACATAGTTCTGGCTGTCCTGGAACTCACTCTGAAGACCAGGCTGGCCTTGAACTCACAGAGACCTGCCTGCCTTTGTCTTTAGAGTGCTCAAGTTGAAAGGCATGCGCCACCACGCCCAGCACAGCTGTATCTCTATGTCATTCTTGATTCTTGCTTTTCCTGGATGCTGTTTGCCAGGTTGGCTTAATAGACTTTTCCCCAACATTCCATCCCTTGGGTGTCACCTACCCAACCCCATGCACCCCACCGCGTTAGGAGGCTCTTAGCCCATCCCCCACATCCCTAGGTGGGACGGATGCTGGGGGAGGACTGAGCTCCTGCTCCCTCATGGAGATGCTAATACCTTTCAGCATCTTGAAAAGAAGGATTTGCCCAGGTGGTGTCTGCCTCCCAAGTCCACAAGTCGCTCCCAGTCAGCCCTGAGCCCCAGGTCTGAGGGGCACAGCCTCTAGCCGAATCCCCTTGTTCCACAATGCCTCCATTTTCCACACACCCAGCCAGACACCTGAGTGCTCTCGGGCCCTGCCCTAGGTCCCCGAAATCCAAGTAATAACTCAACGGCTCCTGGCCTGCATTGGGCAGCGTCAGACAGGGGCCCTGTGCCTGACAGAATAACTTATCTAAGCTGGGCAGTCCTCCTTGTTCTTAAACATGACGCGTCTCCTCAAGGTCAGAGGCTTTGCACGGGACACACACGCAGCACCCCAAACCCCAGATTTGATGAGAGGAGCAAAGGTCAAATGATTATCTGATGTTCTAGTAAAGATAGGGAGCCAGCCTCAAGTTTTTCGATAAGTGCAAACAAATACACACTCAAGACACACAGAGACAAAGACAGGAACTCTGCACTTTAATTCCAGGTCTCTTGCAAATTACAGTCTTAGCAGCCTCAGCTTTGACAGCCGCCCACCCGTCCAGTGCCCTCCCCTCAGAGTTTCTTTTCTTAAGTCTTATCTAATTCATCCCAGGAAAGTCTTGACTTGAAAACCCTCGACCCAGCGTCGTCACGCAGCTGGAGTCTGGTTCACAAGTGACCGTAAAGGCGTAGGGGGAAAATGGCCTCGTGTGGATCATGACTGGTTCTGGGCCTTTCATAATATTCGGTTGAACATACGTGTGCGTGTGGAACTCAGAGCAGGTTGGTTCCTCATGCTTCTGACGGTGTGACGTAGCTCTTTTCTTACCTTGCCTGTCTTCCGCTGTAAGAATTACTGATGGAATCTCACCTCTTCATACGGCATGCCACTGCTCACTATGTTTTCTTGTTTTCTTTTTTTCCCTTCAGGAAAGCATGCCTCAGACCCCTCCCTTCTCAGCGATGTTTGACAGCAGTGGCTACAACCGAAACCTCTACCAGTCTGCGGAGGACAGCTGCGGAGGCTTGTACTACCATGACAATAACCTCCTCTCTGGGTCTCTGGAAGCTCTTATCCAGCACTTGGTGCCCAACGTGGATTACTATCCTGATGTAGGTATTGCCAGACCTCGAAAACCCCTCAACTGCATGGATTAGAAACCGAGGCAGGCTCTGCGGGGACACAGCCTTTGCTGGGCAGTTATCTAGGTTGCTAAGAATTTTTTTCCGAAGAAGAAAATATATAGTAATTATTGAAAGTTCTAAGACCAGATTGAGCCTGGGGCTGGATGAGACTGTGGTAACGTCCCCCTGTCTGTTTCTTTTAAGGTTGTCTACCTCATTTTAGGCAGCCTAAATGGAGCGATGCCCCGTAGACTTATTCCGTGTCTGCATCTTGCTCTGCAAATAAAAATGCCATCAGAGAGAGGATTGAATGCTCCTATAATTGCTATGACATCTCAGTCTTTGTTCCGAGAGGCAGGAGGGGAGGCAGAGGTCAAAGGTCAATACCACATATTTACTCCTTCGTTTCCTGTCTGGGCCAAGTGGGTTCCCCGTCCCCACTGTGTCTGAATGTAGAAGGGCACGCAGGTGGAGTTTCCTAGGCAGCTGCTATTGATAGTGAGTTCGTGGAAATACCTAGGGACCACATTTATTAGTTTTCATAAATACAATCATAGCCTTGTTGTGCAGAGGAGAGAACGTGCGCCTGCCGATGGTAATTCACCGTAAGGTCCCTTACTGAGCTATCTCTGTGTGACTCATTACATAGCGTTTTCAAATATGCTCCCACCCAGGGGGACCTTGTTATCAAAAGTAAAAGGAACCTCTTGTTCAGTACCGTGAGTGTTTGTGAAGCACTGAAGGCGCCTGGGGGGACGGGGAGCAAACAGTCTGTGGGGCTCCTCTCTTCACGGACAAACAGGCGAGGCTTCCTCACTGGCTGCTAGGGAGACAGCATGGCTATAGAGAAGTAGGTGGTGTCGCACCGCCCTTAGCCAGCCCCCCAGTCTGCAGTGAGCCACTGGGATGGTTGTAAGTCAGCCTTTGAACGTTGTGACGCAAAGACTGGGTGTGCTACGCTGAGCACGCTGGAGAGTTCTTGACCGAATGGGGGGAGGGTGGTTGGATTTTTGTTTTTGGTTACAGTAGATGATTTCTGGACATATAACCTTATTCGATGTGGTCAACATACTTAAGGCAGTCTTGCCTCTCTGGGCTGAATGTCACTCCTGATGACAGATAAGGAAATGTCCTCTGGATTATTCCGGGCGTTGGGCTTCTGTTATTCTCAGTGTGTGTTAAGGGGAAGGATACGGCGATGACGGAGGGGAAATGTCCTTATGCTGCTTTCTCCGACCTGCGGCCTGCTGGCTTCGAGGTAGAAGAAGATTGCAATGTGCAGGGACGGAGCGAGTTCAGAGAGGTGGTCGCGGGAGCGAGGAGTTCCCAGAGATGGTCGCGGTGACGGCTCTTCCCTTCTCTTCCCGCAGAGGACGTACATCTTTACCTTCCTGCTCAGCTCCCGGCTGTTCATGCACCCGTACGAGCTCATGGCCAAGGTGTGCCACCTGTGTGTGGAGCACCAGCGGCTGAGCGAAGCGGATGGCGATAAGGTGAGGCGGCCTTTGATTGGTGGTTTCCATTCCATGGGCTAGCTCGGGCTTATCCGATGGGCTAGCTCGGGCTTATTCAGTGGGCTAGCTCCGGGCTTAGGTGGTGTGATCTCCGTAAGCTACCCTCGCTCAGCCCCACGCTGATGCGCCTACATGGACCACGACCGTGCGTGTGGCATTGGGAAGGGTGTGAAGATGGTGGCGTAGGGCTCAGGAAGTGGTTCAGTGAGAGACTACGTACCTCCTGTGCATAGGGCCGTGGGTTAGACGCCCAGGACTGTAAAATTAAAATAAGATAAACCAAAGGACAGTATAAAAGTCGCAGAGGACCCTCAGTCCCACCATGGCTGACTGCACTTGGTGTTAACATGGAGGTGGTGGTAGCTCCTTCCACCCCGCAGCGCTGGCCGACAGCCGGGGACACCGGTTACTTGGTTGTTTGTTTAATGCAGAGCACCGTCATGGACATCTCTGACGCAGATTTCCTTTTCTCCCTAGAACCAGATGAGAAAAATCGCACCTAAAATCCTTCAACTCTTGACAGAGTGGACAGAGACGTTTCCGTATGACTTCCGGGACGAGAGGATGATGAGGAACCTTAAGGACCTGGCGCACCGGATGGCCAGCGGCGAGGAGGTTGGTCACGGAAGTTTAGGAAGAGCCACTGGTGCTCCCACGTGAGGCCTAGGTGGGACGGGGCTGGACTGCCACAGAACTCCGCAATGCCTTTGGGTTTTGACTTTGGACGGCCCTCTGTGTAGCCTACAGTGGCCTCTTGGCGGGTCAGGTGGGGAATAATTATCCCAGTCCACTTCAGATGAGTGTGATCTGCAGTTCTCTGTGGTTATTCGGGGGCGGTGTTTGTGTTACTTCATGGTGCCGGGTGTGTTTTGATTTTATTGCACTTCGGTCTGGCTTCTGCAGAGGTTTGACCCAGCTCACATATTAATCTCTGTGTGTCCGCCCACACTTAGAGTGGATACAGCCAAATGGCATATTAATAACTCGTAATTAGAAATAGACAGACAGTCCAGGCCGTGGAGGGGAAAACACATGTGCCAGGGTTTGGTGTGAGTGGACCTGGCAAGGACTGCCGTGGCTTGTACGTTCCGGATCCAAGGGGGGATACACCCGTTTACAGGTGGTCAGGGAAGAAACATACTAATTATTCTGGGCCTTAAGTGAAAAGCTTAGAGATTTGGGGCAGACATAAGGCAGTGTGATGATGTACAAGAAAAACAGAAAGCAAAGAGGTCCGTGGAGGGACTTCGTGTGAGAGGCTTAACGTGCCTTTTACAGTGTTTACCTTGAAGCCTCTTTGATAAAAGAGAGGGCGAGCCGCTGTATCATTAGCAAAGGTGATTCCCGGGGCTGGTGGTGGTTCCGGGTGGTGGCAGGATGCAATCCAGGGATTCTGGCACCGGAAGGTGCTTCAAGGGTAGGATCCAGAAGAAGTGGAGATTCAAAGTCTCTGAGGTCATACTCCATAAATATCACTTCCCTCCACTGAGCCTTTGCTAGGCAGGTGCTAACCAGCTTCAGTAGATCCGAGGCGATTTGAAGCAGGCCTGGAGGGCCAGCTTTGTGTGTCGAGGCTCGTTGGGCAATGATAGCTTTGTAGTTTCCCTGTGGCAGATACGTTCCCGAACAAGCACGGATGTAACGCTGGCACCTAGGAAGGGGCGGCCTAGGCATCTGGCTGTGAGGGGTGTCTCGGCGGAGGGAAGCCGTGCTGGGCCTCCGTGCCAGCTCCTGGAGAAGGGGTTCTCTCAGCTACGTGCTGCAGAGATAACAGCTCGGGACGCCTGTCCTGACTGTGTCACCCTGTCTCCCTGCCGTCCCCCTAACCTAAGATTCCTGACAGGAGGCAAAGCCAGCTCTGCCCAGCTCCTAGCTCTCCCGCATGGTATTCAGCCCAGGAGCTGAGGTTTTCGTGCTTCCTTTGTGACGTCACGTGGAACGCCCCCTGGTTGCGACTCTTCTGGTCCACTTGCCTGTCTTAGGCTGAGATGGCGACGGACATCCACAGAGGGGAACGTCCAACCGTTCGGTCTGCTCTAAGCGTTCTGTTAGGGGTGGCAGCTGCTGGCCGCTCGGCGGGGCCAGTGCTGGCCCAGTGACTTTGACTTATGACAAACCGGTCAAAGGATGAGCGCCATCCTAGGCCCACCTCTTCTCTGAGGGTACAGTCTGAGTCACAGTCAGTTTTTCAGGTCAGTTTATTCATATGGAGCTATCGATGCTGCCGCCGATCTCTTATCTGTTGCTTTTTAGAGGTAGGAGCTAGAAATTGCGTCTAAACTTGTTTCTTCACAAAAAAGGAACACCCGGTTATTATTATTAATTATTATTTTTAAAGACGGATTTTAGTTATTTTATATCTGTGACTACGCTATTGCTCTCTTCAGACACACCAGAAGAGGACATCAGATCCCCTTATAGATGGTTCTGAGCCACCATGTGGTTGCTGGGAATTGAACCCAGGACCTCTGGAAGAGCAGTCAGTGCTCTTAACCTCTGAGCCATCTCTCTATCCACTAGTATGATGATGATGATGATAAGATAAAATGCAGTGATTTGAAAATGCTAAATTGATGGCTTTGGGGCTTTCTTATCATAGAATTTTTTTTTTTAAGTGGTCCTTTTTATTTGTTTGCCAACTGAGGGCTGGTCTTTATCAACAAGGTCAGGGCTTCAGGGACTGGGGGGGGGATGGAGGAAAGGGACAGACCTCCTTCTGACCCCGACTGCTCGCTGGCACTCTTGTGCTGACAGCACGAAGAGGCCAGCTGGCCTTGAGGGTGGCGTGCCACAGGCATCATTACTAGGTAAACAAGATTTGCCGGGAAGTACCCTGAACTCGGGCAGACGGAGTCTGTGTCTGCCTTCACTGGCCAGGGCTTCTGGGAAGCTGCCATTTCTCGGCTGCTTTTGTCCAGAATTTAGGAATTGGCTCCACACCTAACAGTTGCTTGATTTGGGTGTGCTCTGGCTAGTCCCCTGAATTCCTAGCTTCCTTCTCATTCCATAAATCATGACGCTAAGTGCCTTGTGCTAATGTGCGAAAGGCCCTTGCCACGCTCATAGTCTTGGCAGGCTCCCTGCTCTCACGTACCTAAATTTCTCTTCTCAGAGAGGCCTCCCACAGACCTGTCACAGACCCTCCTATTCTTCTTGACTTTTATGCCTTTCATTTCCTGGCACCCTGGGATTTGTAGTTCATTGTTGCTCCATTGAACTCTAGGTTGTGCCCACTTAGTTCATGACCGTTTCTTTAACTCCTATCTAATGCTGGGCATGTACTTGGTCCCCAGTGTATTTGGATGGATGGATACATAGATAGATGGTAGATGGATGGATGGATGGATGGACGGATGGACAAACGAATGAACAAACAAGCCAGTTACGAGGATGGGGAAACATTATTTCTCCCGGTGGAAGGAGCCTGGGTTGGAGTTAGGACCTGTGGCTTCTTGCCTGTGACTTCAGGGTTTTGTTTTTTTGTTTTTTTTTGTTTTGTTTTGTTTTTTTCTTTCTTTTTGGCAATCAGTGAGTCCAGGTGTGCCCCATATATAATTTTTTTCTTTAGAATCTGCTAGGACAGTTCCACATAATTTGGCTTAATATGCTCCTCCCCTGGGGATTTGCCCAGATGAAGTGGTTTATTAGGACTCGCCTGGAAGAAACACGAAATAAAACTAATGATTGAATTTCATGACAAACGACCAGAGTGGGCGTCGAGCAATTTCCCTTCCTTAAGGGGCCGGCCTCTGTAATGAGGACTCGGCCTTTGTCAGGTAATGGCTGTGGCTGGCAACTGAAGTTATAAAGAAGAATAAGTACTTATTTAGCAACTCGTGACTCAGTGAAGAAGGATGCTTAACTTCACAGGGCCTGGCTTCTCAAATGGAATCTGAGGAAAGCAGCAAGCTTTGAAAAGGGTCGCAGTGCTCCGTCTCCCTCCCTCCCCCTCCCCCTCCCTCCACACACCGACTCAATCCGCCCATGTTGTGTGCTTTTCTGTGTCACGTCTTTCTGTGCCTCTTGGCTCTCTCTGACGTGCAGTTCCTCCCCCCTTCCCTAAGATAACATTTTTTAAAGTGGAGAACACAGATCTTTCTCCTGATAGACTTTCAGGAGAGCTCTGCTCCCTCCCCGTGCTGCCTGTCGGAAGCATCTGAGGGGCATTTGCAGTGTGCTGCCCAGACTGTGCCTCATCCCAGCTCAGTCAGAGACGTGCCCCACCCTGCAGGCCATCCTACTCAGCCCCCTGGTTTTGTCTGTTGGGACCTTCAGGTGGTGAGCAGGAGGAAAGTGGCCATTTCCACCAAAAGTCTCTTGTGTTGGGGACCCCGAGACGGCTGGTATCAAACTCAGCTCTCAGGAACTCCAACCCCCGTGCTCCACTTCATCTGTTATTGGGAAAAAATGTTATACAGTGGGCATCTTTAAGAGCTGCCGGTGCCAGGTAGAGAAGAAAAAAAGATGGAGAAGGCTGTGCTTGCTCTTAACTCTTGCCTACTTGAGACTTAGCCATTTTCAGATTTGTAATTTCATTAAATATCTACAGGTGTGTGTGTGTGTGTGTGTGTGTGTCTGTGTGTCTGTGTGTCTGTGTCTGTGTGTGTCTCTGTGTGTGTGTGTGTGTGTGTGTGCGCGCGCGCGCGCGCGCACGCGTGTGTGTAACGTACTCTAAGCCAAATTAAGAAGGAAGGAAGGAAGGAAGGAAGGAAGGAAGGAAGGGTTGGTTGACTGGGAAGTCATTTCTTTGCTTTAACAAGTGTCTGAAAAGGCAAGCGGTCGACATTTACCTATAATACAGGAAGTACATTTGTAATCACCGTCTCCCAAGAGTCATGCGTGTAGCATGGTGCAGTCAACGAGGTGGCACCTGGTGGTAGCATTGTGGCGAGAGAGATCTGCCCTGTGAGGGAGTGGCGGTGAACCTCAGTGCATGGGAGGGAAGGGTTATGATCAGAGAGGGGTCAGACAGCCAGAGTGAATACCCAGTTCCACAGTAGATGGGAAAGATCAGGAAGGTGGAGTGGACAGCGGTGGCGATGTGTACCTGTCACGTAGCTGCTGGCTTGCACTTGGCAGAGCAAGGCTGGAAATTATAGGCACGGAGAAGGCACGCAGGTGACCAAAAACATGGGAAGGCGGTGGTCCGCTTTGAGATCCATGTGGCTTAGCGTTATTACGCTGATCACCTCGATAGCTAAGCTGAAGTTTCTGAGGTGTTCTCAAGGCCAGGCCTGAATTGTCTTTTCAAAAGCAATCCGAGAGAACAAGCCAGTAAACAGAGGTTTTTAGCTGCTAGAGCTCAGAGCATCAGAAGACGGGGTGTGTGAGGCCTCACGGTGCTGGAGAACGTCAGAGCGCGAACACCATTATTCCCTTACTCCCCAGCAGACGTACCGGAAGAACGTCCAGCAGATGATGCAGTGTCTGATCCGAAAACTCGCCGCCCTCAGCCAGTATGAGGAAGTCCTGGCCAAACTCAGCTCCACAGCCACGGACCGGCTCACGGTTCTGAAGACCAAGCCCCAGTCCATACAGCGGGATATCATGACCGTCTGCAGCGACCCGTACACGCTGGCCCAGCAGCTCACTCACATCGAGCTGGTGAGGCACTATCGTCTTTGCCCTTTGCTGATAGTAATATCAGGAGAGAGGTCAGAATAACTCAGGAGGGAAAACAGCCACACAACAGCTAGAGCATGTTTTGGGTGGGCATATGAATACGGATGTTTCTGATACCCTAGGAATTTACTCATAAACACACACTAAACAAGATGTAGAAGCAGAGTTTCCTGACCCTCCTAATCTTCTGCTTCTGATTAGTTTCCTGTTATTTTCCTATTATTTCCTTCCTTCTTCAACTGTCTTAGGAAACATTGACCTAAGGAGAGAATTGCCTCTCTTCACATCTTGAAGCTGATGAAAATATTCAGGGTTAAAAGCTCATTTTATGATCTGCCTTAAGAAACGCAGGGTAGTGCCGAAATTAATAGAGGGACATGGGTCTCCGTTTTCTTCTCATTTTCTTTAATATTGTCTGCTTTCGTTTCAGGAGAGACTCAATTACATTGGCCCAGAAGAATTTGTTCAGGCATTTGTGCAGAAGGACCCTTTGGACAACGATAAGGTAATCGGTACCAAGTTGTTTCTGTGTTTTTCATTAGCTGTTTTGTGATTCCTTGTAGTTTTTCTTGGGCTGGGTCTGCGAGTGCCTGTACAGCAGTCCTACCCCATCACTTCCCCCAATTGGGGAATTTAATAAGCCCTTCTTGGCGGGCAGACACAGTGTTGGGGAGAGAAGACAATAAGACCCTAATGGGTTTAACAGATTAAGCCAGAAGGAAAGTCAGAGAGACGGTGTGCCTGCAGGACTCAGCAGCAGGGGCTGGAGAGGCAGGATGTCCACCAGCCTGCACAGCAAAGCTCTTGCTTGTCCCGCCCTTTTCTGGACGTGAATCTCCTCACATATAAAGAACATGGTAGTGGACACACACTATACATCTCATGAACATATTTGCCCCTTCTAGAGTGACCTCTAGAAGCAAGTTGAGTTGTTAGGCTCTCTGTAGCTGCCATGTGTACTGATGAAGGTCTCTCTGGGAGGCCAGCCAACAGCTGTTTCCCCTGTGGACCGGCTTCTCTGAGTATGGGAAGTGTAGGCTGTGTTTTTCAATAGGAGGCTAGTGGACCATTCTGTTTGTGTCTTCTGAGAGGAAGGAAAGAGGATTAATGAACCTCTCCGAGCCTGGCCTTGAACTCCAAGATAAGATGAACTGATGCTTTTAAATAGTCTGGCATTCACCCTACTCGAGAGCATGGCGCTGTGGATTCCCATTTATCTTCGGGCCAATGGTGCTCCAAAATTCTGTATTCCCTTTCCATGCTGTGCTGATAGCAATTGGTACGGGCAGCCCAAGGTTGTTTGAGGATGGCTCCACTTGCATTTCTGTTGCTGCGACAGAATACCCTGGTAATCAATAACTCAGCGAGAGAGCTTGTTTGGCTCATAGTTCTAGATTCTGGGCCACCGTAGAGGGGAACCCAAGGAGCTAGTCATGTTCCGGTCAAAAACAGAAACATGCCAGGACTTCAGAAGAATGGTATGCCCTGGTTTACTCCTAGGGTGAGGAGAGCATAACATTTTTGCTTTCTTATGTAGCTCTCTCTCTAAAAATGGCAAGTTCCTCAGAAATAAAACTTCAACCTTTAAAAGTAGGAAAAAGGAACAGAGAGAAACAAGTGCAGACAGGCCTGTTCACACAAGTGTTTCTTGGCCGTGCTGTTGAGTGGCCCCTGCCTAGAGGAAATGGTGCTGCCCTCAGTGGGCTGGGCCTTCCTACGTCCATTAACCATCAAGACAGTCTCCCATGAACTTGCTCTTCCGACGTGATTCAAGCTTGTCAAGTGGGCAGTTAAAAGTAACCAGCAAATCCTTCTTTAGAATTGAGGGTCTGAGGGCAGGTGCCACCGGAGTAAGGTCATTTCAGAGTAACGTCGTTTCTCGGGAGGGAAGGAAGGACACTTTTGTGAACACAACAGTGCGTATTCGCAGACCTTATCCGCCCATGTTGCTTCCTCTGTAGAGCTGCTACAGCGAACGGAAGAAAACCCGAAACTTAGAAGCTTATGTAGAATGGTTCAATCGTCTAAGCTACTTGGTTGCTACAGAAATCTGCATGGTGAGACAATGCATTTCTTTCCCCTCGAATCCAGTTTTCCCTGTGTGTCACGTTGCTGTCCCCTCATAGTTGTTTTCCTTACAGCCCGTGAAGAAGAAACACCGAGCGAGGATGATTGAATATTTCATCGACGTGGCTCGAGAGTGCTTCAACATTGGGAACTTCAATTCTTTGATGGCAATCATCTGTGAGTAATTGTGTGTGTGTGTGTGTGTGTGTGTGTGTGTGTGTGCGTGCGCGCGCGCGCGCGCGCGCGCGCACATGCTTGCACGCACGATGATACTAGTTTTATAGGGCTTGCAAAATGTATCCGCTGAAAATCTGTCTTTCCTGAAAACCGTACTCTTTAATCCAGACTTACTATGAAGCAATCAGAATGCTTTATGGAGCCAAATTAGTGCAAGCGCCTATAATCTTTCCTGTCCGAGCTCGAATTTCGTTCAGTGTCTTTAGTACATTCATTCTCAGCTAAGGGTAAACGCTGAGGAGTGAAACATGTGTCTAAATAAAAGATTTCTAGAGGTATCTGGGCAGCTTGGGTACCAAGCACGATGAAAATGACCTAGAGGAAGTCTTACCATTTTGTCAGCATTAGCCTCAGAATGGCCTAAGAAACCAAACCTTCCCTCCTGCCCGTGCTTCTGAGACAGCGTCAGCTCAGGCCCGCAGTCTTCCAGGCCTTGCCAGAGGATCTCGGGGGCCTTCCTTCTCATTTTATTAGCACACACAGAAGCAAATCTTTGTGGCTCCAGCTTAACACTCGACGGCCACTTACACACTTTCAGGCAGTCAGCAGCAAATAGTTGTGTAAAAGAAAAAGAAGAGCTGGGTCATGTTGAAGCTAGAGAATCTTCTCGATGTAGTTTATTAATATTTATCCTGATAAATCTCTTCCCTCCCTCTCCCCCCTTTTTTTTGTCTTTTATCACCTGCCTTTGTTTCCCCCCATTAAAATGCTGACTCCGGCTCCGTAGACATAGTGGGTAGAGTGGACATCTGAGTCCGGGTGTCTCAAAAGCTAACATCCCCAGTGATAGAGGGTGGCTAAGTTTTCTTCATCTACCAATTAGAAAGTGCCAAGGCAGGCCATAGTATGGAAGAAGATATTAACATATGGCCAACAAAGAGCTTGTATCCATAATCCATATAGAACCATACAATTGCACTCCATAAATAATGGGGGATAATAGGTATATAAAAGGACCATCAGAAATGCAAAAAAAAAAAAAAAAAATCTCATACACCAAAATAACATAAATTAATTAAAACTAGTTATACCAAATGTTGTCCAGGGTAAGGGGTGTGTGGAATGAACAATACAGGAATAGAGGAAGACTGGATAGTTTTATGGCTTTAGCAACTGGCCGTTTCTTATAAAGCTAATCAGAAACCTACCCTGTAATCTAGAAGTTTCAACACTGACATATTTGCCCCATAAACAGCGAGTACGCCTACAGAAGGATTTGTGCTAGAATTATAAATGAAGCTCCGTTCCTAATAGCTCCAGCTTGGAAAGAGCCCAAATGCCCATTTGCAAGTAAATGACTGAACAAACTGTGGCGTATTCAGACAATACAGACTCCGGAGCAGTGAGATGAGTCACTGGAGCATACCTGAGCCGGATGGGTTTCACAATCATTGCGCTGAGCCTTTACCAGGTCAGGCACGACAGGGCATGTGCAGGGCGATGCCAGTCATGCGGGGGTCTGGAATAGACAAAGCCAGCTAATGTGTGGCGATGGGTGACCCTGGACCACGGTTGCCAGTTCTAGAGGAGGTGGAAAGTGATCAGGAGTGGGTCCAAGGGAGCTTTCCGGGTGATGGAAAGTTACAAGGTGATTGGAGATATACGACCTGGCCCACCTATCACATCATCTCACTGAACATTGAAGATCTGGTTCTGTGTTGTGCCTCAGTTAGCCATCTCTTAAAGTTATTAAACATAGAAATATTGGTGCCAGGAGATGAATATGTGTACTCATCTGGGTCCATGCAGACTCCTCTCCTCTGCAGTGTGGTACCAAGTAGCTATAGTACATAGGTTATCACTGGGACAGGCAGTGTGGCATCATGGGACAGGTGTGGCCTGGGGAGCCACATTGGTATGATCTCTGCTACAGGGGCAACCGGACAACATTGGGAAAGCCCCCAGCCTGGAACTTAGCTTAGTCTTGAAGGAATGTGTAGTGTGCATGTGAGGACATATATGGAAACCATGCATGACAGGTCAGGTGACAGGAAACAGGTCAGCAAATGACATCCTGTGGCCCGGTTGCCAACTGTTCCGTTTTGTTTTCTAATGGCCAGTGAGCTCACTAGAATTCTAATATTTTGAAGTGATTGAAAAAAAAAAAAAGTCTTTCCAACATGACTATAATATAAACTGAAACTTTAGCATCGTGTCAGGTATGGTGTCTTACACCTTTCGTCCTAACACATGGGAGACTGAAACAGGAGGAGCTGGCATTCAAGTCTTAGATCTAGAGAAAAGTTCAGATTGGTCTGGACATGAGGGCCTGCCTCAAACCCAAACCATACAAACTTGAGCATCTGTATAAAGTGTTGCAGTCGTAACCATGTGTGTCTGTAGTTACCCCGGCTGTTCACGCGCCACAACACGCCAGGGTCACAGTCCCTGAATATGTCCTACATACCCCAAGAGGGGTGCCTAGCCCCGCTCACAGCTTTACTGCTACTGAGCCGAGGGAAGGTCAGCAAACCTAAAGTTGGAGGCTGTTGGAGAACTCAGTTGCTGGTGCTTAGGAACACACGCATTGCAGGAGAACAATGGAGTCTTACATCTCTGTTTTCCATTCTCTTCCCTTCATGTCCGTTTTAAACCGGAAGCTGGTATGAATATGAGCCCGGTCTCGCGACTTAAGAAAACCTGGGCCAAAGTGAAGACTGCCAAGTTTGACATCCTTGAGGTATGTGAGAGGGGTGACTTAGTGCGGAGCGGATAGAGCATGCCTGTGGCACCTGCACTCGGGAGGCTGAGTTTTGGGGCAGCCTGGGGTGGATAGCGGGGCACCTAGAAGACGGAACTCAGCTGCATGAAGCTGCTTCTCCATCAGAGGGTACCATAAAACGGAAAGGCTTTCAGACCCAGAGGCAGGAAAAGGACTCAGACTGGAGAAGGGCAAAATAAAGTTGGTTTGGGGCTCCTTAATAACCCGAGGTGGGCATTTTGGAGCAATTGATGGAAGAAATGCTGACTTCTCTGTCACATTATTGTATGTGCCAGAAGAGAACTGGGATCCTGGACCATAGAGAAAGGTGTGCTTCCTGTGTGCCTTTGGTACTGCTATACAGTGTTTTTATCCCCTTAGAATGTTCATTCCCCACTATCTGAGCAAAGTTGGCTATCCCAAACAGCCATCCCCATATAACTCTGAAGTTATATGTTTGTGTGTGTGTGTCTATGTGTGTGTGTTTCTGTTTGTCTAAGTGTGTTTGTGTGTATGTGTGTTGTGTATATGTTTCTGTGTGTCTGTGTGTGTTTCTATTTGCCTAAGTGTATGTGTTTGTGTGTGTGTTGTGTGTGTGTGTGTGTGTGTGTGTGTGTGTGTTTGGATAGTGTTCTTTTTCCTGTTACCTTGGTGTGTTAACGTTTCCCATCTTAAGTCACTGGAAATAATAAACATTCTTTCACCCACATTGCTCAAAGCGGAGATTACCATCAGTATATGTCCTTAAAGTTCTTTTTTAAAAAACAAAAACAACGAAAAACACCATGGCATGTTTTCATGGTTTAGGAGTTCTTGTTAGGAACTGCAGAAAGCAAGTTCTCTTTAGGTGTCGCATCATGTAAGTGCCTGTGACCTGGCCCCTTGACCACCAAATAGAACGGGGAACTTTTCTAATGCTAGGGTTCGGATCTCTCACACTGATTTTAATAGGTCTGATCTCGACAACTGGTTTGACATCACCAAAGCTCACATAAGTTTCTAAAAATAAACTAAACCTCAGGAAGGAGAACACTTGTGTTGTTGTTGTTGTTGCTGTTGTTGCTGGTGGTGGTGGTAGTGGTGTGTGTGTGTGTGTGTGTGTGTGTGAGAGAGAGAGAGAGAGAGAGAGAGAGAGAGAGAGAGAGAGAGAGAGGAATAAATCATACTTCTAATGAATCCCCTAACTGACTGTGACTTTGTGTTGGCATTCTTGTAAGTTGGAAGGTGATTAAAACATTAAAAACGTTCTCTCTCTGCAGCATCAGATGGATCCATCAAGCAATTTCTACAACTACAGAACAGCTCTCCGAGGGGCAGCACAGAGGTCCCTCACTGCTCACAGTAGCAGAGAGAAGGTACGCTGGGAGAAGTGTCACTTATTATCTATAGGCTTGTCGGGATGTAAATACTGCCTGGCGTCGTTTTCACCCGCTCAGACCTGAGAGAGGGGTACTTACCGTGTCCCTCAGGAGGAGAAGGCCACAAGGAAGCGAAGCTTGGACTGTGGACAGAGAGAAGTGGTGTGGGGTGGCCCTGTGCAGTTGTAGATTACGTTCTTTGTATGATTCTGTGTCTGATGTGTTCTGTAGCGCCTTAGCTGTTCTTCAGGCAGTTAGTTAAGTCTTATGATAAGGTGACTAATTGCACGAGAGAACAATTTGGTTTAATGGGAAAAAGACATTAAAGCTCTGCATAAGGTAGTTCACTTAACGTAACCTTTCTTTCAGAAGAATTAGCTTACCTCCCACAGTCAAGCCATTTATTCTCGGAAAGTAGGTTATTGCTATGGCATTAGGCCTGCGGTGACTAATTGGATATGTAGGTGGCATGAAACAATACAGGAGCAGTGTCTAAAAAAATTAATGATCCGGTCCTCTCTCCTCCACTCATTATACCACGAGTTCTGGACTCAGACACATTTCTGTCTCAGTTCCTCCCAGGGGAAGGACAGATTGTCTGTCATGGTGTTTGAGAAGCAAATACTCAGTTATGATAACAGCTATTGGTGACTTCTTTTTCTTTTTAAGATGTATTGAGTTTTGTTTTATGTGCATTGGTGTTTTGCCTGCCTGTATGTCTGTGTGAGAGTATCAGATCCCCTGGAACTGGAGCTACAGTTGTGAGCTGCCATGTGGGTGCTGGGAATCGAACCCAGGCCCTCTGGAAGAGCAGACGGTCCTCCGCACTGCTGAGCCACCTCTCCAGCCGCTAACGCTTATTTCTTAGTGGCGGCTGTCAACTTTTAAATTCTACTCCCATGTTAAACAGTATTTTCAACCAGTTTGAAGAAACTGGAGAAAAATATTCCCTGGCTCCTAAGTCACTTCCCCCACAGAATCATCAGGACTAATGAGCTAGGACAAAAACTCCTTTTAAAGACGTTTCTACCACCACGACTGAAATTCCGGCTCCGGTGACATCTGAGAAACATTGCAAATGCATTAACTTAGATTTTTAATTGAGGAAACTTCCGGGTGCCTGGCAATTTGCTAGCTTTTATATTTTGCTAGGAAGAGCCAATCTGAAGTGGGTTAAGCTTCCTAGTGACAGTGGGCAAAAGCTAGGGAGGACCCCCATATTCTGAAGGGAAGGGTGCAGGGAGGCAGTGAGACCAGTCACCCCACATCTCCCTGGGGTGGGCCCCAGCCTCCACACGGCCACCGGTAAGGGAGAGAGGCGGCTGCGAGTCCTGTCTGTCAGAGGGCTGCGGCTCTGACAGCAGCCGCCAAGGGAAGCCACCGTCACTTGTGCAACTTTATCAGCTGTCCCCAGGAAGGAAAACAAATGTGATGATGTACACTTTATGTCACTTAAGTCATGTCGTCCTGCTTCTTCTGTAAAAGGCAGTTCGGTGTAAATGTATAGGCTGTGCCTGTAGCTGATGGAACAACCATAATTACAACCATCTGAGGAAGTGTACTGTTCCTTTCTCATAATTGGCCTCAAAAGATAAGATATAAAAGCACGTCTGGGCAGATCTAGCCTTTTATTTTAAAAATGAGATTATTTTCCTCATTTCGAGCTGAGGGAGTTTCTTTATTCCAAAGTAAACTGCCCATTTTGCAATCTCCTGGGCAATACATCTCGAATGATGGTATTTGAACTTTTCCAAATCTCAAGTTTCTGTGGTCAGAGCAGTGCGTTTCCAGGAACCTGTTATGGTGCAAATCAAATCTGTCTTCCGTGCAGGGAGCCCTTAAGTGCTCTCTGAAGAGTTCCCCTCCCTGTGGGTACTCGGCATACAGAGTCTCTCAGTCTTTAACCATGCGTCTCCCATGCGAGTCCATGGCTTCCAATCCCTTCCCTATCCTGTTTGTGTTTCTGTAAACTCGGTCCTCCTCATCAGCATCAATTTTTAGACACGGAATTGATGACGCCTGAAGGTCCAAAGGCTGATTGTGAATTACCAGCATTCACGTTTACAGTCCTGGGGGTGGAACCTGGAGCTTTGATGCCTGCCAGACAACCACTCTACCCTATATCCCCGCTGTTACTTCACTGGTTTGCACTGGTTCATTTTTGAGAAAGAATTAATTCACCAAGTAACCCAGGCAGGCCTTCATCTTTAGTAGCTGGGATTATCAGGCCCAAATGAATTCAGAATATGTATTATTATATTAAGATTTCTCCATGTGTTTATGTATATGTGTATGATGTATAGAGTGCTCTGTCTGTATGTATGCCTGGATGTCAGAAGAGGGCGTCAGATCCCATGACAGGTGGTTGTGAGCCACCATGTGGGTGCTGGGAGTTGAACTCAGGACCTCTGGAAGAGCAGTCAGTGCTCCTAACTGCTGAGCCATCTCTCCAGCCCCAGCAGTCAGAATATTTTTAAAGGGGAATATTTATTGTAGCCCCACTGATGGAGTACTTGCCTAAAATGCACAAAAAGACTGGAGGTCAGTCCCCAGATTTCCACAGACCCACATGAGGCAGTACATATCCAAAATCCCAGCACTCAGGAGAATTAGAGAGGTTTAAGGTAAGTCTTGGCTACATAGTGATTTTGAGGGCCAGCCAGGAGGAATACGTGATTCTTAATAATAATAATAATAATAATAATAATAATAATATACATATATAATACATATATATTCGTTTATATGTGACTATATGGCTATAGAATGTATATGTATATAATATATGCATATGTTAGTTTATATATGGCCATAGAATATATATGTGTGTGTATATATACATATATTAGTTTCTATATGGCTATAGAATATATATGTATATTATTTATTTATGTGTATGTGTGTATATATATGTGTATGTGTATGTACATATATGTGTGTGTATGTACATATATGTCTGTGTATATATATATATATATATACATATATATATATATATTAGTATTATATATGTTAGTTTATCTATGGCTACTTAGTTTTCCCACTAATGATAGTGGCAAGACCTAATAGAAGCATGACATATCCCTTTGCTTATCTCATTAAACCCTTGAGTGCTTATATTCTACACCAGTCAATTTCTTGTGCAAAGCTGATGGGGACTCTCAGGAGTGAGTGAGGGGTTAAAGTCTGAGAGTCCCTTCTTGTCGTGAGCATGAGACATAGAGCAGCCGAGTGCCCCACATTCTGCTGGCTGTGTTTCCGTGTTCCTGGAAGAATGACTCAGTAGTTGAGCATCTCCTAGGGACACTGAATGCAAAACTCCCAGAAGGAATTCTGCCTCCCACGTTTTAGTGGCCATGCCGAGAACTACAGAATAAGTCTACAAGACAGTAAATGAGGCCCATAGCCACCCAAGGACTGGGACTGCACAGAAGCTTCTCCCGTAAAAGCACTGTAAATGACCACATCTTGATTTTCATTCCCCCCTCCCCCCCCCGCCCCCACTTCCCTGGGGCTGTCCCAAGGCCTGTTCATTGTCTTCTGAGTGTGTTCACGACTTGGGTCGTAGCAGAGAGCGGACCCCGCCAGTGTCTGGATCAGTGAGCATGGCCACTGTCACTTCTATTTCACGGACCCTGAAATATTATTCTTTCTATGACCTGTGCCAGCCACTTAAAAATGTAAGGTCTGCGTCTCCCAGGTCATACCAAGAATAACAACATGTACATTTAAAGCAAAACAAGGCACAAACAGAATCCTTATGTTTACCCCTAGCTTTTAGTAGCAGCCAGCTGTGGAGACAGTTCTCACACTGACGTGTGATGGAGTCTGTAGACCAGCCCCTACCGCCGTGAGCGTTCTTTGAAAGCGGCAAGGGTCAGTGTAGGTGAGAGCCAGGACCAGGAGAGGGAGAAGGAGTGTGTACGCTGTTTGCAAACGCTTCTTCAGGGGCTCTGCAGACAAGAACAAGTATGAGGCAGCCAGGGGTGCGGGTGACGCAGGTGATACATCTGATTACTCTCAAGGATCGATGAAACAAAACTAATGAAAGATGTTTTGGCTCTTTGAAAAAGACTTCAGAGATCTGAATTTCTCTCTAGAAGAGAGTTGGTGCTTGCTCTTTGTGCGTGAGCCAAAAAGTTTGTTTTCTCATTCATGAGTCATGAGATTAGAAGACTTCAAAGACCTGATCTTGGTGTTTTCAGAATTCCCCCAAATAATCTGTTGGATGCACTATTTACAGTGCAGAACTCTTTCAAAAATACATTGCATTTGAGGAAAAAAAAAACAGTAAAATGACTGTATCGGAACTTCGATCTCTGACTGAGATGGGAGTGGTCCAACACAGGATACTTTTAAAGATTGCTACTCCAGGATAGTCAGGGAATTACCGCCTCATCAAACCGCAGAATCCCCGCCAAGAAGGTATCATTATAGAAGCGCAGTGGCTTTTGAAGTCTTTAATTTTAATTCACACATTTTCATCTCTTCCTCACTTGTAGTGTATCTGTCTGGCTACAGACAGTGCCAGGTTCTTCTAAGGGGCTTTTCCAGGACAGCATGCGAAGACTTGTTCTCTCATGCCGCCGGGCTTCTTCTATAGGAAACTGTAGCAACTATTGCTTAAAACCTTCAGCCGTCACCATTATCTTGAGAAACAGCGTCAAGAGGAAAATATAAAACCAACCAACCAAACCAACAAAAGGCCCCACTCGTCTAAACCGGAGACGTCTAATGATGGGGTGATACGGAGCATAGGAAGGAGATGGGATGGGTCATGCGCCTTTAAGACTACGATAATTTAGGGGCCCCTAAACAAATGGAGTTCTTTTAGGTGCTTTCATCTCGGCAAGAACCTTTTAAATTTTATCGAAGTAAACATGGAAGAAAATAGGAAAAATTGAACAAAAATATTGAGCCATCCAGTCGCCAACAGTGCTAGACCCCACTGTGCGAGACCCTGCTGTGCGAGACCCTGCTGTGCTAGACCCTGCTGTGTGAGACCCTGCTGTGCTTAGGCACCATGGCATTTGCACCCTAGGCTAAGCCATGGCAGGCAGTGAAGTGTGTGGTGTGGAGTGTGCAGACCAGTGTACCGTATGTGGCCTTCCCTGCGATCCAGGTTAATATTGCTCATTGATCATCCCTTGTATCTGTAACGAGAGGCCAAGTGTTTATTTACCCTGACAACCCCGAATCTTTTTTCTTTCTAGATTGTGATCCCATTCTTCAGTCTCTTAATCAAAGACATTTATTTCCTCAACGAGGGCTGTGTCAACCGTCTTCCAAATGGCCACGTCAATTTTGAGGTGAGTGGAGCGAAGCAGGATGTGAATATCAATCAGAAAAGGGATCAGGCGTAGCGGAACCCAGGAGGCAGAGGCAGGAGGATTACCACAAGTTTGAGGTCAAGTCGGATCTACATAGTGAATTTCAGGGCAGTAGTGTGGCACAATGAGAGTCTGTGCAAATAGACAAAAATCTTAAACCGAAAGCCAGAGTGGACTGGTTCCCGGTGCCCCAGCCTTGCAGGCAGATGCTGCGGCTCAGAGCACACTCACTACTGGCCTACTGTCCATAAGAAACAGATGAAGAAACTGACGGGCACCAAGTAGCTTAGCGGCCATTCCCCAGGCAGCACTGTCACTGGCGGGAATGCTAGTGACCTGCCATTCCCTCGCTAGCAAATACAGTGCTCATTAAATGAAGACGAGAAGATGACACTGACGTTCCCAAACTGGGTGCTTATCAAATGGAATTGTGTCCCGCAAAGGTGATCATTCTTGACGGTCAACCCTTAAATTCCTTTAATTCTCTTTCAGAAATTTTGGGAACTGGCCAAACAAGTGAGCGAATTTATGACATGGAAGCAGGTGGAGTGTCCGTTCGAGCGGGACCGGAAGGTCTTACAATACCTGCTCTCAGTGCCCGTATTCAGTGAAGACGGTGAGTCCTTGACTTGTACCGGCCCCGGATTCCCCCTGATGAATGCCTGTACCTGGCCGCCTCTCCTGTATGATGCCAGGCCTCTGAGCTGGTCCAGCCTTTTTCTTCCTGTTGCATAGAAAGTCTTATAATTTAAAATGTTTTCACTTTGTAATCAGCCAAACATGGGACATTAGACATCTTTCCTAATGCCCGTTCTATAAAAACGATAGGCTTAATTGGGAAGCTACTAAAGGTGTGGACAGTCTTCACCTGTTAGAACACTGGGCAGTGGAAGGAGAGAAAATGCCTGGCTCTATGTAGGACATTTCATGGGTAGTCTGTAGAACACTTAGCAGGGGGCTTAACCTACTGATTGGTTGCATCCTTGTGGATTATTGACAGTATCTGCAGTAATGTCCAGTGGACATTTTGAATTCATATTGCCTGTTTAGGGGTGGGGGAAGCAGCTGATTCATCTCAACAAATAAGATTAGCAACACCTTTTATGATCTTAAGATGCTTTTCTTTCAGATTTAGACAACCTACAGGTAATTTCTGTGAAAGATCTGAGGGAGCCAGGAAAGGGCCATGAGCCTTCCTTTTGGAAAGAATATGAGTCTGAGTGTACGACAGGACCGTACAGTTTGCACTTTGAAAGCTTCTTGCCTCACACGTGCCTTGGTTAATTAAGGGCCTCGGAGCCATGGGGTGTGTTGATGGCCAGTCAGAAGCAGTGTGGTGCTCCGTGTCCTTCAGGATAACTCAGCATGTCTGAAGGGCGCACTGGAGCTTCGGCTGACTCTGAGCAGGCCTTTCCAGCCGTGGGGTTAATGGTACAAGGGACGACTTAATCGTAATGCATTCTTTCCTTTGGTTGATTGTAGCGCTGTACTTGGCTTCATATGAGAGTGAAGGACCCGAAAATAATATAGAGAAGGACAGATGGAAGTCTTTAAGGTGAGTCTCAGTGCGTCTCAGAGTTGTGCTGGTCTGTAGGAAACACTGGTTCTACCTCAGGAGAGTCATATGCCCGCCTTGCGTAGGAAGGCCCCACCCACCTGTTCCTCAGAGTCTAGATTTTCAAAGCCTACTTCATTTAGGGTTCCTAACTGCTTCAAGTTCCCTTCTCACCCCCGACCAGAGGTGGGGAAGAAAAATGTTAATAGGACAAGGAGCTTGTGGGCCTCCATAGAAGTAGTTCCGTGGGGTGATTCCACTCCTTGTTAGAACACCAGCAGTCCAGTCAAATAGCAAACACCAAACATGAGTCAGTAGTAGTGGCTCCATCCAGGAGAAACTGCAAGGCTCCGCCGGTCAGTGTGAGAAAACAGAAGCGACCAGAATCAGCTGGAACACCACGAGAAGTGCTTTGGCAGGTGTAGCACTGCAGGAGCGTTCGTTCACTGTCTGTGGGGCTCCACTTAGGCTCTTCCCAAACACCAGGCACCCTCTCAAGCATCTGCTTCAGCAAAGCATCCTCTCACAAGACAGCTTCCAGAAAAACACCACCTGACACAGCTGAGTTTCCAAAGAAACCAGGAATTTCAACTTCAGAGTCTTGTCTTCAGGTTACAGAAGCTCTGTGGCCTGGGATTCTCGGGGCCACCGTTCAGTCCTTTTGCCTTTTATTTCTTCACACTGGCAGGTAATAGCAGGATTGCAGTTCCTCCCTGATGATGTAATGGAATATGGAATTGAGATTACCCCATGGTGTAGCACAACAAAACAAACAAGTTTAAAAATTTGTTTAAAAGTTCAGGCTTGGGGCTGAAGAGATGGCTCAGTGGTTAAGAGCACTGACTGCTCTTCCAAAGGTCTTGAGTTCAATTCCCAGCAGCACATGGTGGTTCACAACCATGGGATCTGATGCCCTCTTCTGGTGTGCCTGAAGACAGCTACAGTGCACTCATACTCGCATACATTAAATAAATAAATAAATAAATAAATAAATAAATAAATAATTCTTTAAAAAAAAGTTCAGGCTTTATTTTTGAATAGTTCTAATCTTAAAACTATTTGGGTGGGGTCCCAACAAAAATACTGGCTAAAATTAACATCAGTTAAAGTTGGGGTATCAGTTAACAATCAGATATCAGGCCTCCTTTGGTTTGAGAGAGAGAATCTGAACTTAAAATATAATTTGTAGATTAAAAAATAAAACAACAAAACTTTGGCTATTCTATTTTTAAGCAAATTTTCAAGTGTTTATTTTAAGCATGTAAGATATTTTTAATAGGCCCCAAAGCAGCCAGGACATAATATGACACAAGATAATCGAGACTGGTTCAGACACACACTGAAGTCAGTGCAAATCTGGGCAGATTTATAATCTCAGCACTCAGGAAGCTGAAGCAAGAGGAACTGAGTTTAAGAGCAGCACGAGCTACATGGTGAGACCACACCCCACACAAACAAAGGAAAAAATCGAGTGTTAACTCCTTTAGTTTATATTTTAAGGGTGAACTTTGCCTGCCACATTTCTTCTTTGTAATCACCCTCTTCCCCCGCCCCCCCAAACAAGCAGGGCCTTTGGTAAGACTCCTAGTATCTGAAACCTTATCGTGGAGAGTTAGATAGATTGGTTATGCAAGATGCTCAGTATTTGAATTATTCATGGATTCGAGGTATATAAAAACCCAAGCCTACCCATAATTCCTTTACAGTTACTCTGTTCTGGTGCAGATCAGTAGTTAGGTTGCAAATCCAAGGATTGACAGCAAAGACTGAATTGTATAACTCTCCCCAAGGCTCTGTGCACGTATATAGTATATGTTAACCCAAAAATGTAACCAAAGACTTGAGCGTCATGTGAGAAAGACCATGTCCTGTCTGAATTTAGACACACATATGGGGATCTGTTTACAGTTGTGTAAACTCAGTACTAATCTTTTTCTGGCCAGCGTGTGTTTAAGGGTTAGAAGCCAGGCACGTTGGCACACCTAGAATCTTAGTTCCTTGGAAGCTGGGGCAATAGGACCACATGTTTGGGGCTAGCCTGACCTACAGAGAGAGTCTGAGGCCAACCTAGGCTATAAATCACAACTCAATCTCCAGAATAATAACAGTAGAGGTGCTGCTGCTGCTGCTGCTATGGCGGTGGCTTGATGAGCAGACATCTTGTGCACACGGTGGGAGGTATTCTTTGGTGTAAAAGAATGGTTTGTATGTGAAAAATGCCTTCTAAGGAAGCGTAAGGGGCGGGCTCCTCCTTGTATCTAAAACCTGTGCTCAGCCTTTCCCGTACCCATAATCACGGCCTCTCTGCACGGCCTCCTCCCTAGGTGGAAATCGCTCCTGAGCGCACATCCCTCGGGCACTGCTGGCTCTCCTGTCACCTGCCACACATTGTCGTTTATTAGTGTGGCGTGTCTGCTTCTTTCATAGCTTCTGTGCAGTCCGTTTGAGGTTGAGCACAGATGGGGTGTGTCCCTATGTCCCCACGGCTGCCCCTGCCATCCACACATTACTAATTAAACTACTAAGTAAACCATGCTGGCAATTTCCACATCACCTTGACACAGGCTAGAATAGTTATGGGCGAGGAAACCCCCGATTGAGAAAAATACCTCCATGTAATTGGCCGTTGTGTAGACGCGGGAGGACCCAGCACATTGCAGACGGAGCCAGCTTGTGCTGGTCGTCCTTTGTGGGGCTATTAAGAAAGCAGGCTGACCGACCAACCCATGAGGAGCAAGCCAGGATGTAGCACTCCGTCATGGCCTCTACATCAAAGTCTGACCTCCAGCTTCCTGCTCCGGCAACCTTTGACGGTGTAAGCCAAAGAAACCCTTTCCTCCCCAAGTCGCTTGTGGTCATTGTATTTTATCACGGCAGTTGAGGCCCTAACTGGAACGTAAACCTTCGTACCATACACGTGTCACACATACATAAGAGTTCATTGTCATTAGTGGTGTGCACTTTTTGATTTAATATAATATCACTCAAGATAGAGACTGCAGTAGGCAGTGCTTTGGCTGTCTCCATTAATAACGATTTAAGTGTCCAGCGGTCCGCCTAAAGGACCACTAAGACATCAGTCCTGGATTTCTACTACCCCATTATTTGAACTCTGTAAAAAATACATTTAAAACGTAGGAGCGATGAACAATAAGCAAGACGTTCTGAGCCAATACAACTGGGCCTCTGCCTTACACGCTTTCCTTATTCCACAGGTCCAGCCTTTTGGGCAGAGTTTAACATCTGGAAAGCGCTGCTGCTGCTGCTGCTGCTGTTGCTGCTGCTGCATCAGACGGACCCTGGAGGGGCTGGCCTTTGATTTCTGGCATCCAGTACTAGGAACGGCCCCCCAAGACCCTGCAAGGGAGCCCAGCTGTAGATCAGATGGGAAATTCACTTCCCACAGCTGACAGATTGACTCTTTGGATTTCTTTTGAGACTGAAATCTTCACTGAAGACAACTTGAGAAAGAATCCTCTGAAAGTCCCGGCCCTGCGCCTGACTCATCTGCTGGAATTTCCATGTGAATCACAGCTCTGCACCTGGGTGGACTTGTCTTTTGTTTGTTACTTTTTTTTTTTTTTTTTGGCCTGAACATTTGCTGCTAATGGAACTTACACAGCTGAGTGCTGGCTCTATGGAAGCCCATGTTCTTTGTTAATTTAAATGAAAAAGGGAGAGGGGGGAGAGGGAACCCCTCTCACCCACCCCACCCACCCCCATTTGGATCCTGGACCTCAGCTTGAACAGTATTCCTGTGAGGGCAAAGATTGGGTGGGGTTCTACTGAAGACATCCCCCTTACCCAGTGCGGAATTGTAAACACCCCTCCCCCGCCCCCTCCCCCTCCCCCCCTTCCTCCAAGGCTTGAGTTGGCTGCTGGCTAGCAAACTCCTTATCCATATAAGTTATTTAATATAATAATGAAGCGCAACACTGTGGGAGGAAAATAGCCACTAAGGGGGTGGGGGAGGCAGAGTTTGTCACTGTCGGACTGCCCACCCTGCGGGAAGGGTCACCGTCGGACTGCCCGTCCTGCAGGAAGGGACCATGTTTTCTTTACCCTTCTGAGCTGTTTACAGCTGACCACTGTGTCCTATAGATGTATTTTTCGGTAGGTTTTGTTTTGTTTTGTTTTTTGTTGTTGTTGTTTAGTTTTCCATGATGCTGCCCCATGCCCGTAAATGTAAATGCTATCTATGACTTTAAGGGTCTTGGGGGGAAAAAAATCCATGACCTAACCACAGTCGTTTTTCCCTAAGTTATTTTTCATTACCCTCTGGAGTCAGGTGGCTAACCCTGTAAACAGGGAGTGCATTAAGAAAATTTACCTCCTCCCCCCCCCCCGCCCCCAGCAGTGACCAAATGCAAACCAGGTTGCTGATAACTCTAATCAACCTTAACATCTAAATTAGGTCTGCAGCTGCTCTGCGGGCAGCCATTACGATACTCTAGGAGAAACTTTAGAGTAGTGATCCCGCTAACCGAAATGCACAACGCCAAGTCCCAGCCGTGTTTGTTAACCCTTCTGACGCCGTCCTGAGAATCAGCATGTCTTAACTGTGCGTCATCTCTACGGACCTGCCCTGTCTCCGCGTCGGCCCTTCACAGCATCAATACATTTTCCGCTCTGCGGTCAGGCGTCGTGGCGTCTTCCTTTGCTTTCTGGATGGAATCGAGGGTGGAGGGATGGGCTCGTAGCCGTAGCCATTCGTAGTCATTTGATTGGTTCAAATGCGTGCGGGGCTTAAGAATAATATACGCACATATGCACGTTTGCGTTCTACGAAGAAATCCTGGGCAACCTTCAACCACTAATATTTTTCACACGCAGTCTAAGGTGTGTAAGTGTAAGATCCGAAAGAAAAAACGGGGGTAACCCAGCACCCCATGCCTCGGAAACCGGCACCCCAAACACTCACAAGAGACAGACCTGATGCAATTTGCAAGAGTATTTTTAATTTCCAGAGCTCTAGGGGGTCACAGTCTCCCCACGCAGGGTAAAAGAAGTGAGCCCCCGAGGGCTGGCTTGTATGGGCTTTTTATAGACTTATAACAGAACCCGCCTACCACAAGCTTCTAGCCAATCAGTTCAAACCATCCGAACCCGTTAAGTCATTTCCGCTTACGTGGCCACCACGCACAGGGTCGTGCCCACCCTCCCCCACTGGCAATAGGGGGGACCTAAGCCCCCCCCCAGGCAGGAGCTCCGCAGCCCCCGCGGTGATCCTGCCAGCCCCCAGCCGCGCTTGTCCTTGCCACAGCTGCTCTGCGGGGCAAGATGGGAAAAGGCGCCAGGGACACTCCCAGAGGTTCGTGGTCGGACCCTGGAGGCGGGTGGGATATGTGCACACTTCCAGGCCAACAAAGTGTGGACTGAATCTCTGCTCCTTTGGGGTCACCCTAGACTCAGGCACAGGGGATTCCTAGCTTACAACCTTATCCTTTCATTGGCACAGATGGCAACATTGTCATTTCCTCCCTTAGTTACTGTCTCAGGTTTACATCGCTATGAACAGACACCTTGACCAAGGCAACTCTTATAAAGGACATTTAGTTGCGACTGGTTTACAATTTCGGAAGTTCAGTGCAGTATCATCATAGTGGGAAGCACAGCAGTCCAGGCATCTTCATCTGAGGACCGCACGGAGAAGAGTCCTCCACCTTAGGTGGAGCTTAAGCAAAGGACTTCAAAGCCCTGCCCCCACCCCCCCAGTGATGCACTTCCTCCCACAAGGCCACACCCACTCCAACAAGGCCACATCTCTTAATAGTGCCACTATGGACCAAGGTACAGAAGAGGAAACGGATATATTTTGATGGAGGCCACAGAGCTAATGAGAGACACAGGGTTGGAGTAGGCCTTTTAATCCAGTGCCCAGGTTTTAAACCACCACGGCACCTCAAGCTTTTGTGTCCTGAGGCTTGCTTACCAAACCCACAGGGCTTTGACTTGGGGTCTGGCTGGGGTCTGGGGTCTCAGTAGAGGATGGATTACAGGTAGATAAAAGGAAAGAGTATGTGACTTGAAATAAGCCCTTCTTTTGAGCACACAGCCCAATTCACTAGCAGGCCTGTTTCCCATCGCTAACAAAGACACCACAATTAACAATCTGCTGTCCAACACCGAGAGGTTTTACACTTTCATCTTCCTGTTTACCTGACTGGAACCTGTGCTCTCCCCATGTCTGCCCGTCTTCTAGCTCTCTCTTCCGGCACAGTCCTGTCCCTGCTGTGCACCTGCCTTCCGGGTGCTGACTCTTGTCTATACTCTAGAATTAGAGTCGAGCTGTGGATTTTGGGAGGTGCCCAAGATTCACCAGTGCTTTTTATTTACACTGTGCCTCTCAATACAAGGCAATACTTGCCTGTATTCTAAAAACAGTCTCATTGTTCTGAGGGAAGGAGATGGGCGTCCAGGGAATAAAGCAGTCCGGACCAATTTTCTGCTGTAGCTGAGGGTTCAAAGGAATTCTTGAATGTGTTTCCTGGACAAGAGTGTGGTCAGTGACCTGGAAACTACTGACTACTAACTAAACATAAAACTTAGAGATAGGACAGTGGGGAGTCCCTTGGCTTTATTTACCCTTAGCACCGTTTGCAAGGCAACGCTTTGGCCAGAGTTGGGCTTCCAGTGAGGGGTGGAAAGGTGGCCCTGTCCTGGATAATTCAGGCCGAAAGGTTTTGTTGTACTAAAAGTTGACTCAGTCCTCTGCTTCATGTCACTTGAGTCCACTCAGTGCTGGCAGGGATGTGGGGTTGGAAGTTTGTCTCTGAGCCTTATTATGCTTTGGGGACTGTCACTCAGAAGTGCGGGCTGGCTCTGTGAAGTAGAACAGGGCCCCAATTCTGTACCTAAGAATCAAGGTCTATTCACTTGCTTGCTTTCTCTTTTCTTTTCTTTTCTTTTCTTTTTTCTTTTCTTTTCTTTTCTTTTCTTTTCTTTTCTTTTCTTTTCTTTTTTCTTTTCTTTTCCTTTCCTTTCCTTTCCTTTCCTTTCCTTTCCCTTTCTTTCTTTCTTTCTTTCTTTCTTTCTTCTTCTTCTTCTTCTTCTTCTTCTTCTTCTTCTCCTCCTCCTCCTCCTCCTCCTCCTCCTCTCTCTCTCTTTCTCTCTCTCTCTCTCTCTCTCTCTCTCTCTCTCTCTCTCTCTCTCTTTCTCCTTCAGATTATTTTATGTATATGAGTGCACTATTTCTTCAGACACACCAGAAGAGGGTATTGACTCCCATTACAGATGGTTGAGAGCCACCATGTGGCTGCTGGGAATTGAACTCAGGATCTCTGGAAGAGCAGTCAGTGCTCAGAACCACTGAGCCGTCTCTCCAGCCCTCCTCCTTCCTTCCTTCCTTCCTTCCTTCCTCCTTCCTTCCTTCCTTCCCACCTTTATTTCTTTCAGTAGTTTCTTGCTTTCTTCCCCCCTTCCACTCCCTCCTCTCTCTGTCTCTGTCTCTGTCTCTGTCTCTGTCTCTCTCTCTCTCTCCCCTCTGTCTCTCTCTGTCTCTTTCTCCTCCCTCCTTTCTCTCTCTTTTTCTCACTTAATTCAGCACAGAACTTCCTAGGTAGCCAATTCCCTCTGCAGTGCTAGTATCCATCCACAGGCTTAGCGTCTGCAGCCTGTGGGCCTGCGCCTTGCCTCTTTCCATCCAAGTGTGTATAGTCAGGCTGGGCAGTGAGCCGCAGCTGTCTTAGATGAGTATTAACTGTCAACATACTTGTGAGTGTCCAAGTTGTCCAACTTAGCACTTCTAGAGGAAAGTGTGGGGATCCTAATTTAGGGAACTGAAGGAGACAGATACTAAAAGAATGAAGAGTAAAATCGTGTGCCCCAGACTAAGCACCAACAAGCCTCGGACCCCTGCTGAGCCTGCTTTCCCTCCGGTTCCACCCACGCTGGCTTGGGGAAATGAAAGTTAGTGTGAACTCATTTTTCTCCCCATGAATCACCGTGGGAAAGTCAGTTTAGCAGAATGTGTTGTCAATGTAGTTGAGACAAAGTGATTGGGACAGGCACTGGGCTTTGTTTTGTTTTGTTTTCAAGTGATTACGAATCCTAAGTACAGATCTGCGGTGATATGGAGACGATGTGTACTTGGAGAACACACACGTGATCGGGAAAGGAGGGTGCTCATCCAGCAGTCACAGGTTTCATTTAAATAATTAGCATGTCTGGCTTTAGGAAATTAAATAAATCAAAGGGATTCTAATGTAATGGTTGTGGGTGGCTGGTGGCACTGTCCACGGAGACCAGCAAAGAAAATCTAAGTCAGTGTGTTTTATTGTTTTAAAAAGAGGTACATTGTTAATGCTCCCCTCTAGCTATCAGCACATGATGGTAAGTCCACCCTTAATGATAATATAAAAATCCAGCACAGTGATTGACAATGGTCTGGGGACACGGGATAAGTTTGAAGCACAGTCTTTAAAACAAAACACTGCACGCAGAGTAAGAACCAGTTGCTAAACCTCACTCAACTCAGTTTCCTGGGGCTTCTAGGACGCTTCTCTGGACCTTTGTCATGGGTCTGCACTGACTGGAGAGGAGTGCACTGTTGGGGTCTAAAGGTCGTCAGTATTAGAATCGACTTTCTCAGCTTGCCGAGAGTCAAAGGTGAATTGGCAAGTAGGTACAACATACAGTTTTCTCGCTGCCCCACCGCCACCTTCTCTTCTGCAGGGATCCAGTTGTGTTTTGTCTAATTGTGTTTGTGGAGAGAGAGGGTGTGAGAGGCCAATGGTTACTTTGTAGCAGATGAAGGCCTCACAGAAGCTTAGTTCGCCTCAGCTGGAGCGGCTACGGAACAAGATAGTTCTTCATAGAAGAGTGGTCTTCACCCAGCCCAGACATTGAAAATAAACGTATGCAAGATCTGTTACATAATTTCAAAGGTTCTAGATTGAAAATGCGTAAGACTACACAAAGACTTTGTTGTGTGGTCTACATCTTTGTCACAGAAGCTGTTACAACTGCTTGCTAATCCAGATGTATACAAAAGATCCTAACATGCCTCTTTCCATCTTGTCATTTACAAAAGTCAGGCTCTGGCTTACCAAGATTTAAAGAAGCGATGATCCTAGGCCTGCTCTGCCTTCATCAGCCTCCTTTTGCAGACGCACTATGGCCTCCTTTGAAGGCTGTCCAGACAGAGGGGGAGGGGGGCTGTTGAGTATGACAGGTGTGTCAGACAAAGTCCTGTGCCAAAGGAAATCAGAAAGGACATTAATCCATCATCCCTGGATGATAAGAGCTTTCCTTGTGGGTAAGTACTCAGTGACTTGGAACCCAGGTAGGACTCAGCAACGGAGAACAGATTAAAGGTGGAAAAAGACAAGCACGGCCCCACAGACCAGAGAGTGGGACTATGGGAACAGCCTGGCAGATAGCTCCGGGTGAGCGGGAGAGTGTGAGAAGGGGTGAGGCTCTGAGTATCTGAGCATCCGAAGCACTCGAACTCATTTAAAACCTAACGAGAAAACAATGAGCCAAGAAACCAGTTCCCCCGGGAACCCACAAACTCTTCACTATTAGATTAGGTGTTAGGTAAGTGATCGGAATTGGATAACTTAGAGGCAGCTTTTCAGTTAGAGTCACTTACTGAACTGACCCTGGGAACGAACGCTGTAAAAATACTAGAAAGTAAATTAGCAGAAGCTGCTCTCACCCTATCCAAAAACCAACAGGGCCACTGTGAAGAGCACAGGAGAGCTGGAAAGAAAATAAGTCAAGGGATTCTTAGGTTTCCCCCCATTTATATGAGAGTGCTTTTGAGAACGATGATGCCTTTCTAGGGAGCTAGGGCCTGGAAACTCAGGCCCCCCAAGCCAGCAACTTTGAGGTTCTTGTCTCCTGTGTTCAAGGGATGGAATCTATAGGTCAGAGAAGATGAGAGTAATCTTTTATAGAGATGCATAGGTGGTAGCTGAAGAGAGAGCAAAAGAACTGTGATGTTTGAGTTAGGCATGACAGGAGCCAGATGGTGGACGAGCCCACATTTGCTGGGAAGGGAAACTTCAGAGAAAGAGTGGGGAAGCCCAGAAAACAAGAAAAAATATAATTTGGCTCTCTTCAGTACCTGAAGGAGACAGAAGAGAAGACAAAGGAGAAAGTTAGGCCTTTCTGATTCAGGCCTCAGAAGGGTGGACAGCCCCACAGAGGGAGGCGCCTGAGGACTTCCAGAGTGGGGCGAGGGTTTGGGGGAGGATCCCACTAAAGGGCTCACTCTTTCTTTGGTCTCTCGAGCATGCTTTAAGGTAAATTCACCTTCCTGCGGGATGGTCCTTGGCTAGATGATGGCCAGCACAACTGGATTAGGCCTCAAGAGAGGAGACTGGCAGGCCTCCGTCGAGAGATTTTGGTTGGGAGACTGCCGGCTTCCCTTGGGCTTCAATTCTCCTGTGTAAGTATATATGTGACACACTTTCTCCAACAGACTGAGTGTTGCCTGAAAAAATAAAATAGCTACAAAAAAAAAAAAACCAAACAAAGAAAGAACTGTTTTTATTGCATGAGCTGAACTCTCTCAATATGGGTATTCTGTAAGAAGGAATATGTTGGTAACAGACCTGCATTCCTCAGTATGAAACTGGATTTGTGTGTTTGAATGCTTGGCCCATAGGGAATGGCGCTGTTAGGAGGTGTGGCCTTGGAGTAGGTGTGGCCTTGTTGGGGTGTGTGTACACTGGACTAGAGCTCCCCAGTTTACAAGCAATACCCAGACATGTTCCCCTTTCCACATCCCCGGCACTAGGATTACTGTTGCGGGGCACCATGTTTATTTCATTTTGTTGGTTTGGTTTTTCAAGGCAGGGCTTCTCTGTGTAGCCCTGGCTGTCCTGGAACTCAGTCTACAAACCAGGCTGGCCTCGAACTCAGAGATCCACCTGCCTCTGCCTCCCAAGTGCTGGGATTAAAAGCATGCGCCACCACTGCCCGGCGGCTATGCCAATTTTTAAAATACAGGTTGTGGGGGTGAAATGCAGGTCCTTGTGCTTATAGGATAAACAAGTTTCTGGTGCAGGGTGCAGTCATCACCTCAGCCATATTTGTTTGTTTGTTTGTTTGGATTTAATTTAGTTCTGCAGTTCTCCAGTGTGAGCTTTGTCACGTTCAGTTGTTTCAGGTCTTAAGGAAAAGTGAGTGGGAATTTGAGTTGATCTCAAATTCCGACCAGTGAATGCAGCTAAACACTCATCTTAGAAACGAGTACTATCTATTCCTGGGAACCAACTCTCCTCAGGATGAACTTCAGAGGGTACAAAGACAACGGTGCATGTCTGTTTTGTAGCCAGGCAGAACCGATGTAGGTCCAGAGTTTATATGACCTTGCACCTGTGATTTAGCAAGTTGGGGAGAGGACCAGTGCTGAAGCCTGATCCCAGTACTGTCTTCTTACTGTCCTGCTGAAATGCTAATGTCAACCTCCGGGACTGATGACTGATGTTCCTCCCCCCCACCCCCCCGCCCCCAGGATGGGCTACAGACGTTCAAAGTCAGGAGAGCAGAAAACTGCCAATGTGGCTCATTGGCAGCATGCTTGTCTTGCACACAGGAGGACAAGGGGTTCAGAGACGCCATCCTACAGCAGTTCTAGGGAAGAGATGAGGTGACAACAAGAGCCAATGGGAGAACACATACAAGGCAAATGGAAGAGAAAACTAATTTTCTTATCACATGTATACCACTGGCTACCTAATGTCTTTTGTTCATTATTCATCAGTCTTAGGACATTGGATTCCCCCAGGACTCACTATGAAGACCAGGATGGCAGTGAACTTGCAGCAATCCTCCTGCTTCTGCCTGACAGTGTTCTGGGTTTACAAGCATGTGCCGCTATGCACTTCTTACTCTCCCAAGGTCAACATGCAAATAGTTCCTACTCCGTCCTGTACAGGCTTACAGTAGATTGTCCTTCTCCTTGCCCACTTTGAAGTCAGGCAGAGCTTTGTGGTTCCTTTGTCCCCTGACATAGGAGAAGAAGTGACTTCACTTCCCAGCAGAAGCTTTGCAAGGCAGTCTCTAACTCTTTCAGGGTCTGGGCGGATATGCTGTGATAGAGTGAGAGGGTCAGGACAACAGCCTGGACACCCTTGGTTCCCTGGGGGAATACCCTGAGCAGAGAAGTGTTCTAATTCATTTTGGACATGTAGCTGAGAGAAGGAGAGAGATTTGTGTGGATTAAGCTATTGAAATCCTGGGGCTGCTTGCTAGCATAAGCTAGCTTGTTCTGAACGACACACCTCTCCCTCTCAGGTCCGTGCCTCCTGCGAACTCTTCATCTTAATAAATACATCTGTCAGAGCTCAAAGTTACCCTTGATCCCCTTTCATCCCCCACCCTGAAGACCGCACCTTCAAATATGTCTGGAAACCGACCACCGCTCACCACATCCAAGAGTTTTACTAGGTCAAGACAGCACGTGTCAAAGCAATCTGTCAAATTCCTACAGTTCCTGCCCAGACTTTGATTTCCTATGGCCTACTGACCACATAGCAGTGAGGGTGGTCATTCAGAACAGAGTACATTTACGTTGCTTATATCATTGCTTATATTGTGAGGATGGTTTGTTATTCTCCAAAGTGAGGTACGAGGTGGCGTGAGATCTATGAGATCTGTGCCTGCTGCCCCGCTAGCCTCATCCTCTCCTTGTCACTACTGTTCATATCCCTGGTCCTGTCACTTACATCTTCTGTCTTTGTTAGTCTGTGGACACACTGAGCTGAGCTGGTTCTACTTCCTGGACTTGACACGTTCTTCCTAGGACACTTTGCCTTGTTCGCCATTTGCCATCCGCTCTCTGCTGAGAAGTTCTCGTCCATGAAGCCTTCTGATCCTTCCCCGTCTGCTAATCTCCCTTTAGCCTTCCTGCTACTTTGGAGTAATAAGACAAAATGTTACTATTACGTCATAAGTTCTCTACTAAATTCCTCTTTGTGTTTTGTGTTATGTCTAGGTAACATGCAACTGCGTGTCTATACATCTCTACAGATTTAAATAGAGATTATGCATTGAAAAAATAATATTTATTGTCTTTTCCTCCCTTGAGTCTGGCTTATTATAACATAATGATCTCTAGTTCTATTTTCCTGAAAATTTCATTTTTTAATCACAGAATAAAATTTCATTATGTATGTATCATACAGTTTTTTTTTATCCTTTGATTTGTTGATGGACATCTAGCCTGGTTGTATATCTCTTAAGTTACTGAATAATTTTTCATTTACTTCAGCTTTCCTATGAAATGGAAACCATAATCCTTCTTATGAAAGGAGTAAAGAAACTATGGCTCAGCTATATTAATATTTGCTTAAGGTTACAAAACTTGTTAATTGGCAGAACTCCTATTTATCTGACTCTGACCCTTGAAATTGTGATCTTGCTTGCTGTATAATTTTCTCTCCACTTCAAATGCACTTTAAAAATGTATTTCAGCAATGTTAAAAGTAAATATTTATATCACTGTATGAGTAAATAAATTCAGACGAGACCGGGCGCATTCAGTGTGGTATGGCCGTAGACCAGTTAATAAGTTCAGATGGCATCATACCAATTAGTTTTAAGCTTGCCGGACAATGGTTCTAACAGGATGAAGACCACCAAGTTTGTGTCCGCCTAGATATCGGTGTGACGATGTACTGGTTGGTTCTGTGTGTCCACTTGACACAGGCTGGTATGAGCTTCAGTTGGGGAAGTGCCTCCATGAGAGCCAGTTGTGGGGCATTTTCTCAATTAGTGATCAAGGTGGGAGGGCCCCTTGTGAGTGGTGCCACCTCTGGGCTGGTAGTCTTGGGTTCTATAAGAAAGCAGGCTGAGCAAGTCAGGGGAAGCAAGCCAGAAAGGAACATCCCTCCATGGCCTCTGCATCAGCTCCTGCTTCCTGAACTGCTTGAGTTCCAGTCCTGACTTCCTGTAGTGATGAATAGCAGTGCAGAAGTGTAAGCTGAATAAACCCTTTCCTCCCCAACTTGCTTTTGTTCAGGAATAGAAACCCCAACTAAGACAAATTGGTACCAGTGTGGTAGGGTATTCCTGTGACAACCTGACCATGTTTTGGGGAGGATTGTGGAAGGACTTTGGAACTTTGAGCTAGAAGAGTCATTAGGATGTTAAGAGTTCTGTGGAAAATTCTATAGGAGCTTGGAAGATAATGTTAAGAACAGTACAGAAGATGGAGGCCTGGCTTGTAAAATTTCAGAGGGAAGATTGAAGACTCTTATCAGGGCCATGTTTTGATTGTGAAGATTCTGTGGTTTTGGTTAGCTGGGGCTGAAGAATCAGCTGTGATTAACAAGATACCAGAAACACTAAAGCAAACTTTTGTGTTACTGGGACTATTGATGCTGGTTAGCTGGAGCTAAGAAATTAGCGTGATTAAGAAGAGACCAACATTACTGAGGTGAAATCTTCTGGGAAGTGTTTTCTGAGAGTACAGAGACTGTGTTCCAGAGATAGCCAGGGTTGTACTTTGTACTGTGGCTGGACTTGATAATGTGCAAGAGTCACCCAGGCAGTACTGGTTTTGAAGGTATGAAGGGGTCATGAAGAGCAGCTGAGGCTCAGCGCTGTGAGAGGCCGTGGAAGGCAATTGGTGAAGGTGCAACCTCAGGTGCAATTGATGATCCAGGACTGAAAGGGTCATGCACAGGAGTTGAGGCTTGGCACCACGAAAAGAACCTATGAAAGGCTATTGATGAAGCCTAGTTACAGAAGACAGCAGAGTTTTGGAGATGCCAGTGCCATGCGATGACCACCAAGAACAGCAGCAGCAGTGGAGTACAGGTACCTGGAGCTTAGAAGACAAGGTGTGTGCTACAAAGGGCAGGGCTGGAGAAGTGACCCAAGCCCTTGGAGGAGCCCAGAAGATTCTGAGTTTGATCCCAGACATTGAACCCCTGGAGTTTGAGTTTTGCTTTTGATTGTGACTGTGTCCTGATATTTTTTTCTCTTGAAGGAAGAAAGTATTTTAGTGGAGCTCACAGTTAAGAGACTTAGAATTTTAAAAGATATTGGATATTTTAAAGGAATTTAACTTTTAATATGTAAAGACTTTTGGACTTTTAAAGTTATTTAGATCTTGGAGATAAGGAAGTAAGGGTTGAGGCTTAATAGTGATGTGTGTGTCAAGTTGACAAGGGGTCAATTGTACTAGCTGATTTTGTGTGTCCACTTGACACAGGCTGGAGTTATCACAAAGAAAGAAGCTTCAGTTGGGGAAGTCCCTCCATGAGATCCAGCTGTGGGGCATTTTCTCAATTAGTGATCAAGGGAGAGGGCCCATTGTGGGTGGTGCCTTCCCTGAGCTGGTAGTCTTGGGTTCTATAAGAGAGCCGCTGAGCAAGCCAGGGGAAGCAAGCCAGTAAGTAACATCCCTCCATGGTCTCTGCATCAGCTCCTGCTTCTTGACCTGCCTGAGTTCCAGTCCTGACTTCCTTTTGTGATGAACAGCAATGTGGATGTGTAAGCTGAATAAACCCTTTCCTCTCCAACTTGCTTCTTGGTTGTGATGTTTGTGCAGGAATAGAAACCCTGACCAAGACAGAGGAGGTGACAGGCTTCTGTAGATACAGGTGTGTGACAAGGTAACAGGCTTCTGGCTCTGTCCTCTCATTTCTTATCAATCAGGAAAACAATGGAACAGATCACAAAACTGAGTCATCATTATTGAAAAAAAAACCAGTTTCTTTTGTGGCAATCATGAATAAAACAAGATTCAGAGCTTTAGCCTTCAGTTTAGCTTCAAACCCAATGAATGTTGTTAATTCAGGAGGAGAAAACCCGGTCTCTAACAGTCTACCTGAGGGAGCCTGGTGGTGTTTAGCTGATTGCCCTCTTCATGTAGGGCACAACACTGTGACACAACACTGGTGTTTTCCTCAAGCATTTTACTCTCAGTGAAGAAAACAAGCAAAGAAAACCAGATGTGCCTTGATAAAGAAGTCAGTTGACTGTTAAACACGTTTATTTGGTATCATCACAATGTTTCTAGTTTTGGCTGTCAAGATCTCAGATGACACTGACAGACTTTAGAGCAGAAGAAGATGGGGAATCTTGTGAACCAAGAGCATTCGAGAGACTCTCTGGATGCAGAGTTTGTCAGGACCTACAACTGGATGGGAAGTTAACTCTAGTGTGTGAGAGGGCCCGAATTGCTTTCAGTAAGAAAATTAGAAAGAGGCAGATATCAAGTCAATGCCAAAAGTTTTCTAATCAATAAATATGGTCTTCATCCCTAGTGGTTGTGGGAGATATACCAGTAGATAATAACAACTGATCTATGAGGGGAATTTTGTCAGTTACAGATGTTGATTTGCTTCATTGTCATCATTGGCATTGTTTTAAATGAACATCAGCAGTGGCGGGAGGAAGGAGTGATTATTTCTTTCATGGTGGTCAGGGGCACTTTATAGAAGGGGTAATTAGATTAGTTTACAAACATAGAGTTTCTCTAGAGAATAAATGCTAAAAATTGTGCCTAACCAGGAACCAGAGGCTGAGTACATTGTGTGAGAATGGGAAGAATCTGAGGGAGAGGACGTTGTAGGTGAAGTTTCCGGTGCAGCTGGATTCCCAAGGGTACTCTGGAGCATGTGGTACACCCCAGAATTTGCTTCGCTTTTGTACCTGTCCCCCTACTGGTTGGTTGAGCTACCTTGGTGGATGGAGACTGAAGATGGAAAACCTCTAGTGTGGAGACTGTGTGTGTAGGGTACGAGCCGTTGGCATCAAGGCATGGGGATTGGTGCAGGATGTAGAGGGCCATACATGATGTCATCTGGGAGGAACCTTAACAGCACCATTCATGGCGGATACGAGAGAGACACTTCTTTTTTTTAATTCAATATATTCTTTATTTATATTTCAAATGATTTCCCCTTTTCTGGCTCCCCACTCCCCGAAAGTCCCATAAGCCCTCTTCCCTCCCCCTGTTCCCCCACCCACCCCTTCCCACTTCCCTGTCCTGGTATTCCCCTATACTGCTGCACTGAGCCTTCCAGAACCAGGGGCTACTCCTTCCTTCTTCTTGGACACCATTTGATATGTGGTATTCCAAATTTCTAGGCTAATATCCGCTTATCAGTGAGTGCATACCATGAATGTTCTTTTGAGACTGGGTTACCTCACGAGAGTCTTCCTTCAAAACAACTAGTCAAGCCTTTGTATGGATAGAGCAAATACTTTGAGGGATAGATACAGCCTCATAGGAACTCAAAGAATGGAGAAAACACAAACAGGGAATAGGTCAAGAGTTAACTGGTGGGAGGTAAAATCCCCCAGCAAGCTAGCTCAAGGGAGGAAGCAATCTCACGGGAATCCCAGTGGGGAGACATGGCTTTGTGATGCTCCAGGATCCGGGTTCTGGAGGGCAATGCAGCATCCTCCTGACCTGGGTGTATTATAGGTGGAACGTTACGGACTGTCACTAGTAGATCTTTGGTAGAGCTTTAATTGTCCTTGTTTAAATATCAAGGTCAGGAATCTGGTTGATTTCTGCCTCTCTCTGTCGTCTGCCCGTCTCTCGATCTGTCTGTCTCTGTCTCTGTTTCTCGTTCTCCTTGTCTCCTTCTCTCTCAGGTCTCACTGTGTAGTTCCTGACTGACCTGGAACTCACTATTTAGACAAAGCTGGCCTTGAGCTCATGGGAATTTTGCATCCCAATTGCATTTCTTAAGTTGCTAGAAAGTTGGATGGCTTGACCACTTGAAACCCCAAAGGCTTCATTCAGTGAGACATTTCCTTCAACAAGGCAAACCTCCTAATCCTTGTCAAGTAGAGCCACCTCCTACTGACTAAGCATTAAAATATATGGGCCTATAGGGGTCATTCTTATTCAAGCCACCATACTATATATATAAAAAGTGTATTTATATAATGGAGGAATTTGGTTGCTATATTTCAATTTATCAAAAGTCTTATGTATCAAAACAAGGAGTGTGTCTCAATCAGGGTTTCTATTCCTGCACAAACATCATGACCCAGAAGCAAGTTGGGGAGGAAAGGGTTTATTCAGCTTACACTTCCACATTGCTGTTCATCACCAAAAGAAGTCAGGACTGGAACTCAAGCAGGTCAGGAAGCAGGAGCTGATGCAGAGGCCATGGAGGGATGTTCCTTACTGGCTTGCTTCCCCTGGCTTGCTCAGCCTGCTTTCTTATAGAACCCAAGACTACCAGCTCAGGGATGGCACCAACCAGAATGGGCCCTCCCCACCTTGATCACTAATTGAGAAAATGCCTTACAGCTGGATATCCTGGAAGCATTTCCTTAAGGGAGGCTCCTTTCTCTGGGATAACTCCAGCCTGTGTCAAGTTGCCACACAAAACCAGCCGGTACAGAGTATGATTTCTGTCTCATAGTCAAGGTCATCACTGGGGAGGTTATAGCCATGGAGTTATAGAGTGAGGTTTGGTACAGAACTGTGACTGGATGGGGGTGGGGTGCAGAGGGGGAAGATCAACCCTGTGACATCGCAGATGATGACACAAGCCAATGGACCTGTAGCAAGAGAATGGCTGTCAGGATGGGGAAGAGAGGGCAGGACCTCGAACATAGTCAGAATGAACTCACATGAAAGAGATGGCTCCCTGTTGGGTGAGGACACTGGACTTTCAGGTTAAAGCCCCAGTGCGTTGGGGGTGTCCACTACCTTCTGCTGAATCTTATGTGCTTCGCCTTTAGGCTGTGCTGGTCTGATTTTCCTCAGAGCTACTTCATTACCATTTACTCTCATCTCCTGATTCGAGATAATCCAGGACAGCAGATGTAAACCAATTCAACCCCCCATCTTCCTGTGCCCCTTCTCCATCTCTTTTCCAACCAGCTCATGTCTGCAACTAGCATGACTGCTTGCAAAGACCTTAGACAGTGGAGCCTTTTGACCCAAGGCTGAGGTCTTTTCCTGTGATCCTCTTCCTCTCTCTTTGGGTCATGTTCTTCTTTGCTCTACAAATGTTATGATTTCTGTGATGGATTTTTCTCTAATGAGGAAAAAGAAAAGCACTAAATGTATTCAATTCCACTTTAGAGGTATGCTTTCAAAATATATGGGTCTGAATTGCAGTAGTTATATATTTTAAAAAGAGTTTAGACATTGTGTGCAAACAGGGTGGCCAGTCATGGAGTTTCTTTGATGCTGGCTCTGGCTTTAGAGCTGTTGTGAGAAGTGTCGACTCTCCCCTGAGTCCACACAACACGCCCCCATCCTCCCCTGATAACTTTGATCTTTTACCTGAGAGGAGAAGTTGTCAGTGAAGAGCTCTGGGGTCTGAAGGAGGAGGAAGTCTTGGAAGGAGATCAGAGAGCAGGGCAGGCACAGCTGAGGGGCTGGGAGGGACCCAGGTGTGGAAACATGGAAGCGGGACTTGCTAGGCAGTGACGAATGGTATGATAACTGTCTGCAAACATGGAGTGTGTGGGTTGCGAGTGCCAACAAGGCATTGCCTCACTCAGCACCGAGATACGATCTGAGAAGTAGCAGGGCAGACAGAGACATGGACAGCATCCTGAAGTACAGGGGTGGCGGGAGTGGGGGTGGGGGTGGAGGGGCAGACACTAAGGCAATTTTGCAAAGTCTGCATTCTCTCTCAGGACAACACCCACCAATCTGTCCACCCACCCACCTATTTACCTCCTTTTCTCAACAAAACTTAAGCTACTTATACATCAGAAAGCCTCTTTTTTTTCTTGCTTTTCTTCATCTCCTAAATACTTTTCCTGAATCCTCTCCATTGTCTCTTTCCGCCAAGGCTGACCTAAGAACTGATCGCCAAAGCAATAGCATACTATGGTGGAGGAGGGGGAGCTAACTCGGGTCTGGTGGGGGCATGGGGGACTGAGGGACTCCACAACAGCCTTGGCATTGTTCTCAAAGCCACTGTTGATCCTGGAGGCATACCATCCGAGAGAGTGAAGACTGTTCTGTACAGCTACTGTGAGCAGCACCAACATTGTGACTCTCCTCATATCCTCTCTCCATCTCCAGTGTGACAGAGTCACCCATCTTGTGACCGTCTGCATGTATATTCAGATATACTCACTACGGATACTGAGAGCACTCCTTCTTCTCTGGAAACCAAGTAGGATCACGTAGGAGTGAGCTGGAAGCTCAAAAGACGACTGAAGAAAAAGTTCAAGAAGGCTCAGTCAACTGTGGAGCCACAGGGGCTGAAGGTAGAAAATTGCCAAGTTGATCAGGCTGATCACAGAGGAAGAGTGAGTGGGCCTGTGGCCTGCACCTGTTCCCGTGGTGCCGTGAGATGACTGGACACCCCCCTTCCAGTCCCAGGACCCAAAGCATCTTCAACAGAATGGATTCAGAACCATCCACCCTCTGACGTGAATGGGCCTTCACCGCCCTCATGTGGTGAACACAGGACCAGCACGGGAGCGTCTGATGGGACTTGTTCGAAGTGGTCAGAGGCAGGAAGCCATTGCATTAGAAAGCAACTGCTCCAATAAATGTATAGGAGGAGACATACCTTTTTTTTTTTTTTTTTTAACCTATTCACATGTTTAACTTAATGTAGTTTAGAGTTTAATGATTTTGGCCCTTTTGTAGTTTCAGAGTGTTGGGTGCCCAACCAATGGACAGAAGCTGGGGACCCCTGTGGTTGAATAAGGGAAAAATTGAAAGAAGCTGAAGAGGAAAATGACCCCATAGGAAGACCAGTAGTCTCAACTAACCTGGATCCCCAAGATCTCTGACACTCTGAGCTACCAACAGGAAGCATACACTAGCTGATATGAGGCCCCCGACACATAGTCAGCAGAGGACTTCCTGGTCTGGCCTTAGTGAGTAAGATGCACCTAAGCCTCCAAAGGCTTGAGACCCAGGTGTGGAGGTCTGGTGGGGAGGGGTGGGAGTTGGGGACATCCTCTTGGAGACAGGGGAGGAGGAATGGGATGAGGAACAGTTGGAGGGTGAACCAGGGGGGGAATAATGACTGGACTGTAAAAGAAAAAAAAAGAATAATAATAACTAAAAAAAAAGCAACTTCTCTAGTTAAAGCCTTCATTTAATTGGAGGACCACCAGAGTTTGGAACTATTTTAGCTCTTTCTGTTTTTATGAATTCTCTACTGATTTCCTCTTCTTTCTCTTACAGGCAATGAGAGCGACATCTTTGGTGAAATGCTGCCATCTTGTGGGAATTGTGAGAAGAACCGTGGTTTTACCAGGCAGGTATCATCAGCTTTCTGAGCAGCCTGGACTTTTGAAGTCAGAGATCATCTTTAGGAAAAACTGTGACGCTAGTCCAATGAACCATTGGCATTAGTAGCTTCCTTTTGTAGAGAAAAGGAATATGCTACTTTAGAGTTGTAGCCTGTGTGAATGTATACATGTCTCAGCCTCACCTACATCAGCAACACACACACACACACACACACACACACACACACACACGTCTCTCCAGAGCTTCTTGTACTTCCCCACTCCTTCAAGAGGAAAAAGGTGTCCAGCATACTTGAATTCACACTAATCGTCTGTAAGTGTTGGTTGTTTCAATAATGGCGACTCAGTGTCTTCCCTGGCTCTCTGTCCCCACCTCCAGCAGGCTACTCCAGCTCTCCCCATCACTCAGCCTGTCACCCCAGGCCACAGCTCCAGCAGGCATCCCTGGAAACCCTCCACTCAACCTCCAGCCAAGCAGGTAGACCGGAGAAGCAGGCAGGTGAGCTTCGGATCTTTATCTCCTCTCCTCCGTATGCATCCTCTAGCCTGGTCCCAGCTCCATCACGGACTACCTGTTGTGGCCTCTCCTCACCCTCTGCCCCCGTTCCCAGAGGACTACACAGATCCTAGCAGGCAACACTGCTTCCTTCCCTCCTGCGGACCATCTCATGTCCTGACTAGCCCATCCGAATTCCTCAGCATCTGATCCTAATACCTAGAAACACATTTTACCCAGAAACCCTAGTGGTCAAACCTGGCAGGAGAGAGGGCGACAGAAACCAATGAATAAAACACCTATCCAACAAGATAAAAGCAGATTTAAACATCTAAAATTACAACTTCCCAAACACAGATGCCTAGATGTCAGCATAAAAACATGATAAATAACAACTGGGGCGATATGTCTCTACCAGAGTCCAGACACCTGGGCATCCTTCTTGCAGAAGAACCCAAAGCATCCTGAGCAGAATGATTGCAGAGCCATCGGCTCTCTGAAAAAGATATTCCAAGCAAATGGGCCTAAGACACAAGCTGGTGTGGCCATTGTAATATCTAACAAAATAGTCTTCAAATCAAGATAACCAGAAAGAGATGGGGAAGGACCCTGCATACTCATCAAAGGAAAAAAAAAACCACCAAGAGGACATTGCAATTCTTAACATCTGTGAAGCAAACTCAAAGGCACCCAAGTTCATAAAAGGATGAAATACAGATTAGGTCATGTATTGACCCTCACATAGTGGGAGACTACAGTGCCCAACTCTTGCCGATAGACAGTGAAGGGCTGACGGGTCTGAGTGTGGCAAACGTGGCATGGCTCTGGCAGATTTTGCCCTTTCTCCTTCCCTCCCCCTTGTTCAACCTTTAGATAACATTCCCGAAGCTAGCCTCCAAGGACCATTCCCTTATTTGGGCATTGACCCATTCCTGAGACTGATCACCAAGGCCCAGCTATCAAAACGTCAAGGTCCAGCAATCAAAATCCATCCTTTGGCTACTCTGGCTAACCGGTTCAATCAGGGCTTACCAGCTCATCCTAGCACAGACTCCCTCCTTTTTTCTCATTAAAAACCCACCCTAGAAAAGCACCAGCTTCTGTCTTTGTCTGATTCAGAGGCAGTATCTTCCCTGCTCTGAGTCCTGTGCCTCCAGGGTAATCACCTTTGTGCTGAGAACATGGTGTCTGGGTGCATTCTGTGCCGACTCCACGAGGCCCCCTTACAGACAGTCAAAAACTAAACTAAGAAATACTGGCGCTAACAGACATTATGAACCAAGTGGACTTAATAGGTACTTGCAGAACATTTTACCCAAACACAAAAGAATATACCTTCTTCTCTATGCCTCATGGAACTTTCTCCAAATTGACCCCATTCTCAGACACAAAGCAAGTCTCAACAGCTAGGAGAAGATGGAAATAACACCACCAAGCTGGATATCAACAACAGAAAGTTTACAGACTCATGGAAATGGAGCAAACCCTGAGGAGCAGGGAAGTAAGCAGCACCCCCCACGGCCTCTGCAGCGGAGCACCTCACTACCAAGGTCCTAGTCTACCATGTCCAGACAGCTTCCCTGAGCTGGGCATAAAATAGAGGACTCTCTTATCAAGGCTTCCTCTTCTTCGCTTGGTCTGGAGAGGTCAACCCCCACACTCTATCGACATGGGGAAATTCCAGGTTCAACTCCTGAATACCTCTCCATGCAAATGAGGTATCTCTAATACCTAAGCCTCAGCCAATGAAACTTCACCCTAAGAAGAATCCCTTTCCACTCTCCAAGGTGTATATGTATATGTGTGTGTATATATATATGTATATACATACATATATATACATATATATATATATATATATATATATATATATATATCCCTGGTTTACCCCAATAAAGTGTATTCATATAAATCCACCATGAGTAAAGGAATGTGCACAAGCTAAGATTGTCTCAGAGAACTATTCCCTGAAGACCCTTGGAGAAAACCTTCTCCTCCTCTCACACATACACGCCCAGCCAGACTGAAATCCTGCAGACCCCACCCATTCAGTACTCCCCTTCATCCTTCCAGACCAGTGGGCAGCAGCATCTGGACACCCTGAGAGGAAGGAAGTAGAGGATATGGGGCCACAGCTGGACTCCAACACGAATACATGAATACCAGCACCGCATCAGCTCCTGAGTCCACGGTCTTGGAGTTTGAGCTCCTGTCCTGGCTTCCTTCAGTGATGGATTGCAATGTGGAAGTGTGAGTCAATGAAACCCTGTCCTTCCCAAGTTGCTTTTTGGTTTTTGAAGCAACAAAAACCCCTACAGACAGCACTCTATCAAAGGGGGAAAAAAGCAAACACCAACCCAGCTACAAACCTATGGACGTGCAGTAGTGTTTGCTCTGCCCGAAAGATAGGCTGGCACAATGGTAGCACGAAGCTGGGTGACCAAGAAACAGCCTAGGAAGCCCAGAGACCTATGGTAAAACCAAATACTACTGCTTTACTAAAACAACATAGCAACCAGGGCAATGATGGCACACGCCCTTACTCCTAGCAGAGGCAGGTGGATCTCTGGGAGTGAGAGGTCAGCCTGGTCTACAAAGTAAGTTCCAGGACAGCCAGGGTTTCCCAGAGAAACCCCATCTGCAATAACGAACAAACAACAGAACCACAGCAATGACATCATCCCTAGTGGTATTCTGCTCTACTCGGAGTTCAGTGAGCGCCATCCACAGAGGAATTTCCTCCTGCAGCAGATGGAAGCAAATACAGAGACCCACAGTCAGACGATGTGCAGAGATCGAGAGACCTTGGAACATTTGGTCCTAAATGGATTGTCTTTGTCAAGATCTTCCTCTCAGGGTTGAGGGAAGTCCTAGAGCTGAGAAAAGAAGTGGGCGCATGTCCCTATCCCTAACCCAGAGGCTAGCTCCAATTCATAGACACGACTTGCAAGGGACAACTTTAGTTCTCCCCAAGGGGGTCTCACTGGGGAGACAGACTACTTTTAAGGGTAGTTCACATCCCCAGCAGTAGATGCCGATATAAAAGGAGCTCAACATCGTCTTTGGAGCTTCCTTGTCTCGTAACATTGTGTCAGGGCTCTTCCAACCCCCCTTTATTGTTATCTCATTCATATTTTATTAAAATATTTCCTTTCTTTATTAATGTACCTAGTTATTTACTCGCTCTCCTTTTAACCCTACAGCTCCTTTACACATAGACTACGGCTTCCAGGCTTGTGTTCCTATGGGATTCTTGAGTGTGCAAATGAGTGGACCTTGTGTCTGCGTCTGTTTCTTGTGTTTTTTCTTGGGCTCTTTTCCTGTTGTCTTTGTTCTGTCCTATTTCCGATGTGTTAACTTTTGTTTTATCTTATTACATTATATTGCGTTTTGTTATTATCTCTTAGAATCCAGTTTGTTTTCTATTGAGAGACAGAAAGGCGGTGGATCCGAATGGGAAGGATGGTGGGGAGAGGCTGGAAAGAGCAGAGGGAGGGAAACCAGATTATGGTTTTTAGGGGGCAGGGGGAGTTATTTTTAATAAGATAATCAAATAAAAACAAAACAAACAAAACTAAAAATGTTGGTTCATGAATAAAGGGATACAGAGAACATTTTAACTTTTAACTACAGAGTATAATATTATGACTTTAAAACCTCATTTTTGGGGGTCCATTTCTTTTGTTTATTTTTTAACGTGTAACTCAGAAATTTAAATTGAAGACTTCTTTCCCTTGGTTTCTGTTTGACGCCACCCTCGTGCCCCTCCAGACCTCACTGAACAAACACCTGGTCCTTTGTTCACAGACACATGCTGAGTTCAGTGGAGGCTGTAAAGTAGACAGACTTCCAAGGTTCCCAGAAAGAGCTCAAGGATGCAGTCTGAATCTTCTCTCTTTACAGATCTGCCCTTCTAGTTATGATACATTTCTTATACTTCCTCACAGTGGATGCTGAAGACAGGAAAATAGATAAATTGGAAAAATATTAGGTGAAATATTCTTCTAAAATATGAGTAAGAAGCAGAGTTGTTAAGTTTTGCTCTCAATGTCAAGAGATGGCAACATATTTTTCAGAAACTGGGGATTCCTCTATGGCCAGAGTACTCCAAAGATTCTGTTCATTTCCTGAAGGTTCAGAGCAGCCCACTAATTGCTAGGCTGTTAAAGAGAAACTCAGATCCTCAACCTGGCCCCACACTGTGGAGGGCAGGCCCTAGCCCTGTTCTCCCTAGACCTGTCAACTACACACAGGCATGTTCCTATGGGGCAGCCTCTCCAACCATCTCACCGACTATGCAAGACCATTATTATTTCTCTGTTCACAGATAAGAGTCAAAGGTCTACTGAGGTCAAATACAGCCAAAGGTGATGGCGCTCCAAGCTAGTGTTACTAGATCCCAAATGTCCTAGACACTGCCGCGTGCGGTGTCTGTCCTGCTTGGCTCTGCTAACAGCTCTCTGGTTTCTTCTTCTCATTAGTTATCCTTCCGCTGCCCCTTCCTTGCCAGACAGGCTTAGTCTTGGTTCAAGTATGGCCTGCAGATGCATTTTAAATGAAGATTGGCGGTTCTCTGATGGTTTGAATTTGGAATGATTCATGTAAAGGTTTGGACTTCAAACTGATTTTTGAAAAATCAGGATTCAGTAACACCCTATAGGACAGCCTATAGTCACTGTCCATAAACGAAGGCTGTTCTGAGCAGACAGTCTTCCACAGTCTGCTGCAGACCTCACTAACCTCCCTGATTCCTGTGTCACTGCTGGGAACACCCAGAGTCTGGATGACTTTCTCCTGTCCTTCCTTCTTTCCTCCCTCCCTCCCTCCACCCCTCCCTCCCTCTCTCCATCCCTCCCTTCTTCCCTTCCTCCCTCTGCCCCCCTCTCTCTTTCTCTTTTTTTCCTTCCCCTCTATAGTGGTTTGTATATGCTTGGACCAGGGAATGGCATTATTAGATGTGGCCTTGTTGGAGTAGGCATGTCACTGTGGGCATGGGCTTTAAGACCCTCATCCTAGCTGCCTGGAAGTCTGCTAGCAGACTCCACATGAAGATGTAGAATTCTCAGCTCCTCCTGTACCATGCCTGCCTGGACACTGCCATGTTTCTGCCTTGATGATAATGGACTGAACCTCTGAACCTGTAAATGTTGTCTATATAAGAGTTGCTTTGGTCATGGTGTCTGCTCACAGGAGTGAAACCCTATGACACCCTTCCCCTGCACACACAGTGAACCATTGCTGTGTCTTCCCGTCCTAGGATGAGCAACCTTTACTTCTATTTAATTTCTTTGTTTTCTTTTCTTTTAGGAAGGTTTTATTATTTTTATTTAGTCTCTCTGTGTGTGGCACATGTTCATGTGTGCCTATGCAGAAGCCAGAGGAGGACATTAGGCACTCTGCTCTGCAACTCTAGCCTTATGCTTTGAGACAGCATTTCCTGTGACCCTGGAGCTCAATGCTTCTGCTAGACTAGCTAACCAGAGAGCTTCTGGGGTGCACCCACTCTGCCCTATGCTCACCCCCCATCACCAGGGTTAAGGACATTTATCACTATGTGCAGTTTTTATGTGGGTGCTTAGTCCCTAACTCAGATTCTCATGTGTATACAGCAAAGGCTCTAAGACACACATTCTCTCTGTGTCTCAGTGTCTCTCTCTGTCTGTCTGTCTGTCTCTCTTTGTGCGTGTTCTTTCTCCATATAAGAATTATTTTTATTTTATACATATGAGTGTTTTGCTCACATGTATGTGTACCATGTGGATGCCTTGTCCCCACTGAGACCAGAAGAGGCCATTGGATTCCCTGGAGATGGAGTTATAGACAGCTGTGACAATCACGGTGCCTTAGTTAGGGTTTCTAGTATTTCAGTGTAACACCATGACCAAAAAGCAAGTTGGGGGAGAAAAGAGTTTATTTGGCTTATACTTCCATATTTCTGTTCATCACTGAAGGAAGTCAGGACAGGAACTCACACAGGGCAGGAACCTGAAGGCAGGAGATGATGCAGAGGTCATGGAGGGTGCTGCTTACTGCTTTTCTTCCCCTGGCTTCCCCAGCCTGCTTTCCTACAGAACACAGGCCTATCAGCCCAGTGATGGTGTAGAAGAAACAATCTCTTGTGTCCTGTATAGAAGTATCACCTGTCAATAAAAAGCTGATGGCCCATTAGCTGAGGCAGGAAATAGAAAGTGGGCGTTCCAATAGGAAGAGAGGAACTCTGGGGTAGAGTCAGGGGTGGGATGAAATTTACCCCAACCTCTAAGGAGAAAGACATGTGAAACTGAGGAAAGATAACCAGCCATGTGATACTCATAGAATAGAATAAATGGATTAATTCAGTTACAAGCTCGTAGGGAACCAGCTAAAGCTTGTGGCCTACTCATTTATCCATAAATAATAAGTCTCAGAGTTGTTATTTTCAGAACTGGGTGCAGGTAAAAAAGTCCCGCAGTTACAGTGTGGCATTACCCACCATGGGCTGGGCCCACCCCAGTTGAAGACTAATTGAGAAAATCCCTACAGCTGAATCTCATGGAGACATTTCCTTACCCAAGGCTCCTTCCTCTCGGATGACTCTAGGTTGTGTCAAATTGACGCACAGAACCAATGGGTTCACATAGGGTGATGTGAACTGAACCTGGGTCCTCTGACAGAGTAGCCAATCTCTCCAGCTGCCAACTGGGATATGTTGTCTCTTAAGGAGAAAACAGACTGGCTGAAGCCTCTGCTTGTGCTAGACAGCTACTTTTATCGGTACATGCTGCCCCCACACAGATATAAGGCAAAAATGGTAGTGCTGGAGGAACTGCAAGACAGCTGCCATCCTGATGTGCGCAGATGTACAGGTACGTGGCTCTGGGGTTGCAGCAGGCCCTCCGTGAGAGTAATTCCTTGACCTTTCAACATTTTGCTCTCTGAGTAAGCTTCATGAGTCTCCTATAGATTAGCTGCTCCATTTGGTTTGTGGGCACTGTGAAAGGACCCCCAAGACCTTGACAAGTTATGGGCACAAAGCACCCCAAGACCAAGTTCTCAACTCAAAGGAGATTTATTTGACCCAGAGGGACAAAGGTCAGGGAATAAGAGACAAAGGGAAGAGATAGAGGATGAGGGAGAAGGCAGAAAAAAAGCAATGGAGATGGGGAGGGGATATTTGTCAGGAGGAGCAGAGAATTGCTTCTGGATAGAGGCAAATGGTGGTTTGTAAAACTACAAGGGGAGCCCCTATGCTAGGATGGGGTGTTTAGTTTTAATTGGGTATGTAAATTAGGTGAGCCAAAAGGGACTTTTGATTGTTGGACTTCAATACTTTGATAGCTGGACCTTGGGAATTAGCCTCAGGAGGAACAAGGGGACCCATGAGATATAGACCCTAATGTCTAGCTTTAGGGGTGTAATCTAATGGCTTTTAGCAAGGCAGAGGACTAAGGGAAAAAAGCAAGGCCTGCCAGAGCCATGTTTGACATGCTTGGACTGGCTAGAGGCCTTCACACTGTATTTAGTTACTTTTTCTCTGACCTCAATTTGCAGAGAAGGCAAGAACAGTCCTTAAAGAGATGCAGTTTCCAAGGGCCCTCTCCTATGATTCCTAAAGCGCCTTTACGAAGGTCTCCAGGATCAACTTCGCACTCCATTTGGTGGTCTTAAGAGGAGAAGGTCAAGTCTAGAATGGAGGGGTGGGACCCAGCTAGAAGCCCACAAGGCCCTCCAGTGGTGGCCACCTTCCCTGGCTACTTCCAACAGGGTACTCTGTGGCGATAGCCCACTTGATGATCTATTTCTGGCATATGTCTGCAAGCACTTCGTGGTCTTCTTCATCTTCCAGGGTAGAATGAACACAGAGTCAAATATATGGAGGTGCTACAGTTTGGGGGTGATTTATCCTCCAAGGCTCTGTGGTATTTCAAACTTGGTCCCTAGTGTGACTGATGTTAAAGTAAGTGGACACTTAAGAGAAGGGGTAGAATGGGAAGATGTCTTAGTTAGGGTTTTACTGCTGTGCACAGACACCATGGCCAAGGCAACTCTTACAAGGACAACATATAATTGGGGCTGGCTTACATGTTCAGAGGTTCAGTCCAGTATCATCAAGGTGGGAACATGGCAGCATCCAGGCAGGCATGGTGCAGGAGGAGCTGAGAGTTCTACATCTTCATCTGAAGGCTGCTAGTGGAAGACTGACTTCCAGGCAGCTAGGATGAGGGTCTTAAAGTCCATGCCCACAGGGACGCACCTACTCCAACAAGGCCACACCTCCTAATAGTGCCATTCCCTGGGCCGAGCATATCCACACCATCACAGAAGTAATTAGGTCATCATTTAGGGCTCTGCCTTTGGGATGGATTCCTATAGTTCTCAGAGGCCTTGATTAGTCCTCATAAGAGAGAATTCACATCTCCACCATCCTGCCCTGCATTCTCTCCTTCTCAAACATACTTGCACCAGGATATACTAGTCATCACGTGACCCAGCTCCCAGCCCAGGAAGAACCACGGGACAACGCTCTCTTAGATCTCTGACCTCTAAAACTGTGAGCAAATTCCATTTCTAAGTTAACCAGCTCTGAGGATGGTGACATGGGGATGAAAGGCAGCCTTCTACAGAGGTATAGGTAGGAAGAGAGAATCTTGGTGTCATGGTTTCTTCCAGCTCATCTTAAGCCTTCTTTTACTTGAGGACACATCTTGAATGTTGTCTTTCTATCCAGTAAAAGGCACCTCGCAGTTATTCTTGAGCCTGACTCTGTCTTCAATGCCTTTGATAGAGGCTGCAAAGCTGGCAGACCACGCGTCCAGGAATCACACTGGCTCGGATGATCTGGCCGCAGAAGATCTGCCATCTGCCTGCTGTGTTCTGGTTATTAATGGGCCCTTGCTCCCTGTGAAATCGAGCATTTTCAGATGGCCTTAAATGACCCTCAAGAATTCATCTGAAATATGGGAGTCTTGACTTTTAAAAGTTCTATTTTTTATGTTGGATTTATTTATTTTATTCTGTGTGTATTTTGTGTGTGCATTTTGGTGTTCAAAGAGGTCAGAAGACAGCATCAGAGCCCCTGGAACTGAAGTTACAGATGACCGCAAACCACTGTGTCAGTGTTGGGATTCGAACTCAAGTCCCCTGTAAGAGGAACAAGCACTTTTAACCACTGAGAAATCTGTCTGGACCAGGAGATGTGATTTTTTTTTTTTTTTTTATCTATGAGCAATGTATCCTTGGATGGTAGATATAGATGATGTACAATGATCAGGGTTCCTTTACTTCTTTCTCTTATTCATATGCAAGGTAATTGCACAATATATTGTCCCATCTTTGGAAACATTATCTGCTTACTTATAGAAAATGTCTCCTGAATGTACACGGAGCACTATATTTGACACTTTCACTGTGAAATAAAGGACAAACAAGTTGGTGCTGAAGACGTTAAACCCATTTGACAGATATGCATGCTGAGGCTTGAGGAGCCAATTAATCTCAGGAAGCCAAGACTACTAAAGTCTGGCATTTAATACAGATTGATCCGACTCCAAAGGCTATGTTCTTATTACCTCAGGCTTGCTGTGAAAGTGGTCATCTGAATCTGGTTTCTCTATCCAAGGAGCTTCCAGCCGGGACAAGTGACATCATGCAATGTGATTTCAACCCGAGCAAGTCCGTAAATTCTTCACACTTGACAAAAGCATAAGGCTGTTGGACGGCGTGCCTCAGCCTGTGGGTCCTGATTCCAAGGACCTTTGGGAAACACAGATATTTACAGGATTCATAGCAATAGCAAATTTACCATTTTGCAATAGCAACGAAAATAATTTTATGGCTAGGATCACCACAACGTGAGGAACCGTATTAAAGGTTCGCAGCATTAGGAAGATTGACAACCGCTTGCTGTGGGAGAATGTTGTTAGGTATGGGTTTTTGTTAGCGGTGATGCTGTTACCACAGTGACAGTTTGAACCAATCCCTCTCAGTTCTGAATTAAGAAGGCCGTATGTACCGGGGTCAAAGATATTCAGGGAACTTTAATCTTTCTAACAGCTCTGAGGGATGGGCGGTAACATACCCCTTTAGTTCCATACTCTCCTCTCAAACCGTGGCTTGTGACTTGGTCCAGTGGCAGAGCCTGCTCCTTGTGGCATCTGTGTTCACTCAAGGTTGCGTTACTGGCTAAGGGCAAGTGGACACTTTTTAAGTCTGGAAATGAAGACTTTCAGAAGTCCCCCTGCCGTGTCCTAAGGGACTCACATGATCACGCTTAGCAAGTGTTAGACTCCAGGCCAGACGCCAGACTTGTATTCTCCAATGCTCCATGAAAGAAACATTACTTCATTCAGAGACAGGCTCTCGCCCAACCAAAACAAAACAATTTATAGCCGTGTTACTTATTCCACTCGTAACTTTCGGCTGGGGCCCCTGCAGGCTCACCGGTGGTCAGTCTCGTGGCCACCGTTGCTGTCAGGCTCCGTTTCATCCGACGGGTCGTTCCCAGGTTCAGACCCGCGGAGTCTTTCTTAGCTGCCTGGAAGGCTGCTCAGGAAGAAACACCTGCGGGCTGTCCCACACTGGCGATTAAGAAGCACTTGTTCGGGGTGTAACCACTGCCAAATGTCTGCATTTCAGGAATGAGATCTGGCCGCGGGTAGGGAGGGGACCCCCTGGCTTGCATCACAGTCCTTCAGGACTAATCTACTCATTAAACAAAGTGGAAACAGCTTTCCGCCACCCAGGGCCAGCTGGGTGTGCAGAAGAACCCTGCGACATGCTGCACCACAGTCCCCAGACAGAGTTCCAGGACGTTCCGGAGTGGGGCGACTTTTGAAGCCACAGATCCTCAACCGAAAGGTGAAAAACCTATCGTACATGCCCACAGGTGAAGGCAAAAACTGCAATCACAGCTTGATTAATCTTCTTTGGAAAACGATTTCCTTTGTTCAGCTGAACAGCCAAGACTCCATGGACGCGGCGTAGCGAGCGGGTGGCTCTGGAAGGCTCTGGAAGGCCGTGGGGACCGTCTCTTAGCCTTCAAGTGTGGCCCAGACGTATAGCCTTTCTCTGACCTTCCTCTGGGAGAGAAGGGAACTTGAAACTGATTTCACAAGCATGGTAAATCGCCTGCTTCAATCCTGCGCCAGGAAACTTCGAGCCCTGATTGTGGTCTGCGAACTGAATACTTTCTTATTTTTACATTTAAATTAAATTTGTTTATAAAATGTATACAAAAGGATATAAAACTCGTACTTATTTATGTACACATTATGTTTCCATACACATAATGGACATTGTGTAATGTCTAAGCCAGATTAAACTTGTCTATCCTCTCAAAAGAAATTTTTATCATCTCTTTGTGGCGAAACATTTAAATTCCTTTCATGCAGCTGTCTGGAATACACATTATTGTCAGGCACATCACTGCAGAGCCGAGCTGCAGGCAGAATCTTGACCAACACTTCTCCAGGCTTCCTCCTTCCCTCCCTCTCTCTGCAGCATCTAGCAACCAGCATCCTTGTCCCCAGTTCTACGAGACCGTCAGTTTTAGGTTCTCCATGCAGATGAGATCAGACGGTACCTGTCTGTGGCTGCTTCACTGAACACAGTGATCTCCAAGTCTGTGCACAGAGTCACAAATGACAGGATTTCATTTTCCCCCCTTCTCTCTCTTTGGCCAACTAATATCTAATGGTGTATGTGTTTCTCCTTTTGCTGTATCCAGTCGAGATAATTTTGGTGGACGAATGCTTTGTTTCTTGGTTACTATGAATATTGCTGCAGTAAACATGGACGTGTGGCTGTCCCTTGGGCGTGCTGATTGTATTTACATTGGCTCTGTCCCTAGTAATGAGACGGATGAACACATGGCCTTTTTATTATTATTATTATTATTATTATTATTATTATTATTATCATTATTATTATTATTTTGAGAAATCCCCATATTGTTTCCTGAAAGACTTATGCTGTTATCAAAACTGAGGCTTACAATCTGTGCCCCAAATTGAGTCTGGCTACCCGTCCTCAATAATCCAATTAAAAGGGGGCAAATTAAAAGTGAAAGCAGAAACAAACAAGGGATTGAGTGTGGGAGTGTGGTCACACCCAGAAGCAGAACAGAGAGGCTCAATGCACCCATAAGTCTGCCCTGAGGCCCTGCAGTGAGATCAAATTTAAACGGAGGGCCAAAGATTTGTATATCTACCCAGGCCCCAGTCGAGGCATGGTCCCGCCCACCACAAACCTATCATTGCCTGGATTTCCGTTCCATCCTCTAAGGTGATCTGGCAAGCTGTGAGACCTGCGTGAAATCTCTCGCCTGGCCTTTTCCCCAGTGTGAGATTCCTGGGGAAGATCCCATTTCTTTAGGGTTCACTGGTTCAATGGTCTCATAGTGAGATTGAAGATGCCTTTAGAACATCCTCATTTCCAGCAGATCAGTTGTAGAACTAACCGGGAATTCCCAGAAGTCTGTGCGGGCTCACTGTTTTCCCTCTCTTCAGTGTTGCACGCTATCCGTAACCTTTTCGATAATAACCAGTCTCCCTCCAGTGAGGCGATATCTCATTTTGATTTTAATTTTCCTAACGGTTTGTGATCTAGTGTTTGCTTATTTTCTCATGATTACCTGCCAGCTACTTGTATGTCTCCTTCAGAAAACGGTTACTTTACATTTATTGGTCTGTTGTGACAGACTGGGGACAGGGAGCCTGGAACTCTACACAGCACTGGGCTTCAGAGTGGTGGGCCTGGTGCGGGGCCTCAACTCGAAGGCATGGATTTGTGGACTTAATTTCTTCTTCACCTCAAAATGGGAATCATCTCCCTCCTCACTGAACCTCTTGGAGTCTGGAGAGATTAACGCAGACAACTCTTACTGTCTTGCCCTTTTCAAATTGCTGTTCCTTATCAGTTTACTGGCTTTGGAGCCTCAGACGAGGTTGCCTCAGCTTTATGAAAATGTCTCCACTCCTCAATAACTGTTGAAGCTGGTGTCTACTAGGAGCCCATCCCTGTAGACCCTTCTGGAGACTCTTAGTGGTACTTCCTCTCCCACGTTACTGACCTCAGTCAGCCTCCTTGGGCCTATCAGAGACTGAATGTCACATAATATTTGTGTAGAAGTTTCCCAACACCAAAGCGACACCCTCCCCCAAGTCGTCTCTAACAAGATCCCCTCTGCAGCCTGACTCAGGACAACTCCCTGGAGGCTCTTCTTCCTTTGGAGAGAGTGTGCGAGGTAACTCTGGAGTGGGAGACCCCAGCTGAGTGCTCCGGTTAGGACTGTCATTCAAACCTGTTCTCAGTGCTTTCTGCCCCGTGTGCATGGAAGGACAGGAGCTATCCCTGGGAAGACAAGCCTTTTTGTTTTCCTGGACAGACTTGAAATGAAAGAGGAATACTTTTGTGGCTATTTGTACAACCTATCCAACATCGTTCTTAGGTAACAAAAAAGCTAGATGCAGGGGAGCAAGCAAAGCTGAGAAATTGAGTGTTTTGTAGCTATTGGATGTGGGATTATCAACCTCTGATTTGAACGGTTACCACTGTAACACTGAGAAGCGCCCAGTAGGTAGTAAGTGCTCAGCACTGCTGAATGACTATCTTGTTGTAGGTACTCAGCACTGCTGAACAACTACCCTGTTGTAGGTACTCAGCACTACTGAATGACTACCTTGTTGTAGGTACTCAGCACTGCTGAACAACTACCCTGTTGTAGGTACTCAGCACTACTGAATGACTACCCTGTTGTAGGTACTCAGCACTGCTGAACGACTACCCTGTTATAGGTACTCAGCACTGCTGAATGACTACCCTGTTGTAGGTACTCAGCACTACCTAATGACTACCCTGTTCCAGGTACTCAGAAGGACCAAGCGACTACCTGCTGTAGGCACTCAGCACTGCTTCTTACCCTCTTGCTACCTGTCTAGCAATAGGGTCTTGTTGCAAAAACGTCTCTTCTAGATAGGAAGGATCTCACATTGTGTACTGGAAGAAATTGACTTTCTATGATGTTTTAACTACAACTCATGTAAAGCAATCTTTAAAAATACCTCAGGGCATACAATTCTCTCTCATACATATAAATAATATATATAATATCTATAGGTATATATAATACATAAACATATAAATATGTAATATCTAGACATATTATATAGCTATATAATGTAAATAAATTTATGTTTATATAATATATACTATTTTATATTGTATAATATTGTAATATCATATATGTATCTATATATTTAATTTTATGTGTGTGGGCGTTTTGCCTGCACCCATACCTGTGTACCATATCTGTGCTTTGTGCCTGAGGATGGCCGAAGAGAGCACTGGATCCTCATGAACTGGAGTGACAGATGGTTGTGAGCCTTCAGGTGGGTGCTGGGAATCAAACCCTGGTCTTCTGGGGGAGCAGCTACTGGTCTTAGTGGCTGGGATACTCCCAGCCCTGCTGCAGGGTTTTGAGCTCAGTGGCAGAGCATCTGCTGTGTCCATAAGGCCCTGGTTTAAATTCACAACACCAGAAAACATGAGAGAAACTGCACCAGAGCAAAACCAGCTCGAGGACCTCACCGTGAGATGCTTTCGGTCATGAGAACATTGGAAAGAGGAAGATTAAGGGAAGATCAGTTACTACTTCAGTGCACTTGATGGTCTCTTCCCACTGGAAAACTGTTCTTGTTTCTTGAACTGTATTCATTAGAAATGATTCTATCCCACGGTGGCAGTTGCTCTGGATATTTCTGCCGAGATATCACAGGGCATCTATTCTGTCTTCTACTGCCTTTGTCTGCTGATGGGACGGGATCACCTGTGAGCCTCAGCAGGACCTGGATTGGAGAGGACCTGGAAGAAATCTGAGGTTGGCTCTGTTCCGTTCCTCAAGCGGCCACCATCTGGGTGCACTAAGAAGCAGAGTGGGTAAACGGGAGAAAATGTGTAGATCCTGAAGGAGGTAAACACGAGCCCCGCACACTTGACGTCAGTACAGACGACTGCTTTCATGATACGATGCTTTCCTAGGGGAGCACGCTGCAGCTGTGTACATGGCACCCCAATAAAGAAAAAGAGCAGGAAACCCCACAGGTCCAAACCAATAAAACCTGTTTATGGTGGTCCAAATGCTTTCTAAATATTACTTTCTGAGGTACAGAAAACTGTTTTCCTGACTCCTGATCACGTGGGTTCACCCGTCTTGGTCTGATTGTGATTCAGGCATTTCTGCAGCCCTGGCTATTAACAGTGTGGTGGCCAGCCGGGCGGTGGTGGCACACGCCTGTAATCCCAGCACTTGGGGAGGCAGAGGCAGGCGGATTTCTGAGTTCGAGGCCAGCCTGGTCTACAGAGTGAGTTCCAGGACAGTCAGGGCTACATAGAGAAACCCTGTCTCAAGAAAAACAAAACAAAAACAAAAAAAACAAAAACAAAAACAAAAACAAAACAAAACAAAATAAAACAAAAAACAGTGTGGTGGCCCAGTCACCAAGCTTCTTAGTCACACGTGGATCTGGTCCCTTTGTCCTGTGGCTCTGTTGTGTCTGTCATTTTAAAACATCCACTTTACAAAAGATGGTGGCTGGCAAAGGGTCTGACATGGTAGGAAAACAACCAGGTCGATGTAATTCCCGGAGCTTGACAGCAGTGTGCTTTAGACCGACAGGTAAATCCTGACTAAAGAGCTAGAGATCTGAGAAGTCAGACTTGCAGAGCAATCTTTGCCCTAGTCCTAGACAGAGGCCACGGCTCCCACTGTTCTCAGTGATAATGTAAGGTTATCGGAAACCAAGCAGCTCACGGTCCAGCTACCTAGAATTCTTTCTTACTTCCTTAGAAAATGTCACTAGTCTGAGCAAATGACAAAAACCAATGAAAATGGGAGAGGGGAAAAATCCCTGGACATCTAGTGACACCAGTGAACAAGAACTGAATCCCTGGCCAGGGGGACAAGAAAAGGAGGTGATCACCTCTGCGAACTGCCTCGTGTGCTAGGCGCAGTTAGACTGACAAATGCTACTTGGTTACATTAGCTCGCCTCTTGAGCCTGTCTTTCATCATCAGTTTTGTTATCTGTGATAGGTACAGTATTAAGAAGGTGTATATTTTATGCTTCTTTAAGAAATAGGGATGTGGGCTGGAGAGATGGCTCTATGGTTAAGAGCACTGACTCTTCTTCCAGAAGTCCTGAGTTCAATTCCCAGCAACCACATAGTGGCTCACAACTATCTATAATGGGATCTGATGCCCTCTTGTGGTGTGTCTGAAGGCACCTACAGGATATATATATATATATATCCTCACCCTGGTTAAACCAGAATACCAAAATTTCTTCATTAAACATAATCTTTCAGGAGACTATAAGTTATAGGTATTAAACTACATCTAATGAGGCCTGTCACGGTTTGAATATGCTTGGCCCAAGGAGTGGCACTACTAGAAGGTGTGGCCTTGTTGGAGGAAGTGTATCACTGTGGGTGTGGATTTTAAGAACCTCATCCTGGCTGCCTGGAAGTCAGTCTTCTTGTGTTTGCCTTTGGAACAAGATGTAGAACTCTCAGCTCCTCCTGCACCATGCCTGTCTGGACACTGACAAGCTCCCACCTTGATGATAATGGACTGAACCTCTGAACTTATAAACTAGCCCCAGTGAAATGTTGTCCTTTTATGAGTTTCCTTGGTTATGGTGTCTGTTCACAGCAGGAAAACCCTAAGACGAGGTCTCATCCCTTCTATTTTCTTCTTGTAAGATAAATACCAAATGCATTTATCATTACCTACTGTATCACCTACTGTAGATATTAACATTTCTAAAATAATATTTCTTCATCTTTTAAGTGCCATATAGCTCAAATGTCTTAGAAACACTTTTCACTTTTAGAAACATATAAACATTTGAACATCTTCTTTGATGGGGACTTATAATTTTCATATGAAACAATTTTGTATTTATAAGCTAACGCCATAAGAATATCATCAAATTTCTTCATCCTGAGACCAATTTTTTTTCTAGTACGTCGACAATCAGCATAGTTGAGTGGAGACAATACCTTCAGCTGGGACATCCATTAACCCCTCTGTCAGTACTTATTAGTATGTAATAACCCTAAACACAGTTTTCTCAAACCCAATTTTCCCTTCATCTTTCCTCTCCCGCCCTCCCTCCCTCCATCTCTCGTGACAGAATCAAGTGTCTACCTACTTCTAGCACCAACTTACAATGAATGTGACTCTCCTGGAAGTTGTTTCAGCCCATGGGTGGACCTGCAGGCCTGATCACACCAAAGGAAAGGACCCTAGGGCAAATTGGAAGCAAAGTTTCTCAGCCCATTCTGGGAGCATCGAGGTTGCATGCACCCCTGACTCCCCTTGGCCACTCCCTGCGATCAGGAGGAACCAACTGAGCTTGAAATCAATACAGAGCTGAGTGGGTTCACAATGCTATAAACCTGGGTCCTGAGGGCACCATTGATTCCGTGTAACCAGAGCTCGTAAGTTTCGCTTTTAAGCCGGGTCTCTGATTTCTCCATTACTGACGGCTACAGCAATCAGCTTCTGCTTACCGTTTCTCTGCACGTCACTAGGGTGTCTAAGCTCTATTTCGGGTGAGATGCTGGTGGGCCACATTAGGGATAGGACGGCATTTTTAGCACTGTCTGACTTCTTGACTTTCAGAACACTCAGAAAATGGATGGGCAAGACATAGTGGGGTATGAGATAGGAACGATGCAAAGGCCAAGTGGGCCCTGGGACCCCAAGTGGGGTCTGTTTATTGACCATGTAAGTTAGTTATTTAGAACCCCCAAGTCTTCATTTGAAGGGCAAGGTTATTATTACTTGAAAGCTCCAAACCAGAGACCACAAGTTCCTTCTGTAACGAGACAGATAATGAATATTTTAGACTCAGCAGACCACACTGTCTCTATCACAGTTACAAAACTCGGCCATTATCGTACAAAGCAGTCATTGGCAATATGAGTGTAGAGATTCCAGTAATGACTTATTTACAAAAAATATCAGGCTGGCTTCTGCTCGTGGTTCGAGACACCTGAGCGAGATCACAGGGAAGCTGCGGCCTGACAGCATTGAACCCTGACTGAGGCTGAGGAGCCACACAGCACCAATCATGAGGGCTTTCGGTTTCAGCTTTTGCCTGTCCTGAGGCCCGGCACACAGTAAGTGAGCGCTGTACCACTGACGTCTATGCCCTGCCCTCTCTTTAAAAGGGGTCATTTTATTTTATGTCTATGGGTGTTTCGCAGGCATCTCTCTGGGTACCATATGTGTGCAGTGCCCACAGAGGCCAGAAGAGGGCGTCTGATCCTTAGAATTGGAGATACAGGGAGCTGTTAACCATCAGGTGGGAGCTGGGAATAGAACCCAGGTCCTCTGGAAGTGCACACAGTGCTCTGAACTGCTGAGCCTTCTCTCCAGCCCCCTCCCCCAAGCCCTCTTTTTTTTTTTTTTTTTTTTACTTTTTTATTCTTTAGACAGTTTTACATCGTCTAGCTGACTTTCAACTCCTTCTGGAGCCCAGGCAGATCTTAAACTTGTGATCTCCTTCCCTGTGGAGTAGCTGGGATTTCAGGACTGCACATTCGTGTCTGGCTCTATGAAGCATTCTTTTACCTACCCACCCATCGAAAACACTGGACTTAATGTAATTAAAACTAAAACCTAGATAATAGGAAAAAAAGAAGCATGTTAAATGTTAGAATGAGAAATCACACACAGACAAACCCAGAACCTTGGACACTCATAGTAGACAGGTACCTCCTGTTCCACACTAAAGGAAATGATCAAATGTGGTGTGTGTGTGTGTGGGGGGGGCATTGTTTGAACCCTAAACACTTTTTAAATAATCATACAATATCAGTATAAATTTTAAATTACTTCAGTATTAAATTGAGACCAAGAAATTATTGACTACGTTGGGCATAATAACGGCGTTATAGTCTTTTTTGAGGAGATGTTTGTCCAGGTAGAGCTCACGTTAAACCCATCATTCGGGATTCAAAATTCCAGTGAGACCTTGTTTGCTTCCAACCCCCAGGGCCAGAGTAGGCAGAGAGGAGCAGGGGAAGAGGCGGGGTCTCAATTTACACGGACATGTCTGGGGAAAGAATGTAAGACAATGCAATCTGAAATCACAACATGATTTTCTTTTCTTCACCTTCGTTTATCTGCCCCTGAGTTCCTTCCCTCGAGGAATCCGACTTTTAGCTGAAGAAATTGCAGTGCCCTTTTCAGGTGGCAATTCCCGGAGAGCAGCTAATGACTGTTACTTGTTTTTATTTGGAGGTTTTTGTTTTTCCCATGAAAATATCGATAACCGGACTGAGAACCATGATGTGTATATTTGCTTGAATATGTATGCACAGTGGCTTTAAGGAGATGGGCAAAGAGAGATAGATGGAAATGGTGTTACCCCTGGGCAGAGGAACCAGGGAACGAGAAAGGAATGAGGCATTTACTGTCACCGTTCCCTTCCGTTGAGGGGCTGTTGCTGTTGTTGCTGCTGCAGCTACGTGTATAAGTGTTTGCCTGCATGTGAGTCCATACCACAGTCACCCCTCATACCCGCAGAGGCCCGCCGAGGTCACTGAGTCCCCTAGAACTGGAGTTACAGAGATTTGTGAGCTGCACTGTAGGAGCTGAGAATAGAACTCAGGTCCTCTGGAAGAACAGCCAATGCTTGTGAACACGGAGTCATCCCTCCAGACCCCCTCTGTCCTTCTCTGTCCATCTACATTCCTTAAAATATAAACAAATACAGCTTCAGAGACAACTGGGATCACGTTGTACACAGCTGAGTGCATCTGCTTCTACAGCTACATACATGGTTCTGTATCTGTATCTCATGTAGTCTATTTCTCTCAAGTTAGGGAGTTCTGTCAGAGCCTGGTACGTTTGTGATGGCCAAGAAGGGTGTGTTGAGCTTATTTGGAGAATAACTTATTTTTTTATGCCTGGAACCCTATGCGTCTGACTTAGACAGAGTGGCTGTTTTTGAGTCTACTCAACAATACCAAAGTCTGAGTTTATAGAAAACCCTAAGCATCAGTTTTATAAGCACAATTATGCACATTGGATGATGTCTTAGGGTTTCCATTGGTGGAAGGTGACACCATGACCAAGTCAACTCTTTTTATTTTAGATTTATTATTATAAATAATAATAAGTAAGTACACTTACAGTGTCTTCAGACACACCAGAAGAGGGTGTCATATCTATAAAGGACAGCATTTAATTGGGGCTGGCTTACCAGTTTTGAGGTTCAGTCTATTATCATCATGGCGGGAAACATGGCAGCATCCAGGCAAGCATGGCCCTGGAGGAGCTGAAAGTTCTGCATCTTGTTCCCAAGGCAAACTAGAGAAGACTGTCTCCTACATGGCTAGGAGGAGGGTCTCAAGCCCCCCTCTTTCCCCCAAGTGATACACTTCCTCTAACAAGGTCACGCCCACTCCAACAGGGCCACACCTCCTAATAGTGTCACTTCCTGAGCCAAGCATGTACTAACTACCACAGATGGAGAAGAAATCATCCAGGGAATGAACTGGCACTTCCTGTCAGCAGGCCCTGCCCACCTGACGTCATGCGGCGTTCCCGGACGAGCCCGCCCACCTCCCATTTGTCCAGCTTCATTCACTTTTTATCGTTACCTCCACCTGAAATAAGCTTCCATTTTCCAGGGTAGTAGAACTCTATCCATCTTTGTGAGGCCAGTTCAAATCCTCTCCCGTCCAAAAAGTCTGGGCAGTACCCCCATGACACCCTGAAGCTACTAGGCCCCAGAGTAGGGGCGGCTGCTCTTCTGCTGCGGGCTGTGGGCTAGCATGTCTATCCCGCCTGGCCCCCTTCCTGGCTACTAGTGCTAAAGTCAGCGGTGCCTGAGGTACAGGAGGGAGAAATGAGAAATGGAATGAAGTGTATTAACATCTCTCCTTTCTCTAAATATATGGACTGCAGGGTCCACTTCATTTCCCTCTTACCACGGGGTCCTGAAACTTACATACAGATGGTTCCTACAGAGAGAAGACAATGATTGTTAATTGGGTACTGAATGCACCCCCTCCCCCACGCCCTTTGTATGCTCTGTCTGCCTCTCTCTCTCTCTCTGTCTCTCTGTCTCTGTCTATCTTTCTGGAAAATACCACACAGGTGAACTCTTTTCTCAATTCTAATTCCACTCTCGATTTCTCTCTGAACTGTGGGGTTTACCTAGGAAGTAATTTCCCAGTTTTTAAGTAGTTTGCTTTACTAGTTAGGAGCGAAAGATCTAGTACAAAGGAAACATACATGGCTGGTCAGTCCAGAGGGCCTAAGAGGCCCACCTGGCTTCATGCTCCTCATCCTTCCTTGTGTCGAAGCCTTTTGGATCCTCATTTAGAAAGCTGCCCTCTCTGGCATGTCCCTGGAATCAGAATCATGATTGGGAGGGTGGGGAGTCAGGAAAGCACATTGTCCAAAGTGGAACCCTTCCAGCAATTCCTTATGAAGAAACACACTGATCCAGTGGGGTAGTTTGAACAAGCTTGGCCCATAGGGAGTGGCACTGTTAGGGGGTGTGGCCTTGTTGGAGGAAGTGCGTCATGGTGGGGGTGGGCTTTGGAGCGCTCTTCCTATGCCCAGGCTCCAGCTAGTGATGAAGAGACCCTCTGCTGGTTGCCTGGGGAAAGCCAGTCCTCCTCACTGTCTGTGGATCAGGATGCAGAACTCTCAGCTCCTTCTCCTGCAGCACGCTGCCATGCCTTCCGCCATGATTTAATGGACTAAACATCTGAAACTGTAAGCCAGACCCAGCTAAATGTTTACCTATTTATGGGTGCCTTGGTCATGGTGTCTCTTCACAGCAATGAAACTCTAAGACACATAGCTATCCTTCACTGATTCTAAAAGTCATTAGAGCCATAAAGTAGAATCTGAGCGCAAAGGGAGGCAAAATGTGTTGGCATTTTACTGGAACATCTGACACTTACCGCAGATAGGAAAGGCCATGGCAGGCCAAAGTACAGATACCATCAAAACCAACTTGGTGAACCAATGATTTGGGGGGGGGTTACTTACAAGGAATATAGGTGAGGGGTTACTTACAGGAGGGGTTACTTTAAATCACAGTGTCCTAGGTTTAATGCAATACAGTGACAATACAGCATTGAAAGTGATGAGCTCTGTTTTCGCTTAGACGACTTAATTTTTAAAGGTTTTTCTTACATATATGTAGTAGAACCATATTTTATTTTGCAAAGTAGCACCTTTTACATATCAAATAAAATTGTGATAGAATGATTTGATACAGTTTTAAACAGAAGAATTTTGTTTTAGGGGGATGGGTTTTGTAACTCGCAATCTATTCTTTTGTTTTAAACTATATCAAACCACTTTACACTGTTGTCTTACATTTAAGCTGTACTGCTGAATAGGAAACGGATGTATTTTCAAAACAGAAAAATCTATTGCACATGGTCTGGGTAACTCCAGTTTCCTTCTTTACCTTTAGTCCAGTGACAACAAATAATTATATATTTTTTTATCCGTCTGTCATGAGGAGGATCTCAATTGTGTGTTGATCTGATAGGATTGAATCCAGCACAAGGGGAGGGGGAGAAGTGTGAAGATCTACCACAGTGGGATGCTATGACTATCGGCTGTGGAGAGATCTCCAGCAAAATGAATGGCCTGATGATATGTAGCATTTCCCAGTTTTCTAAGCCTAGTGAATGTAGGGCTGTGGTCTCATAATCCTTTAATTTTTAAATTAAATAGATTTTTAAGCTGTTCTCCTGACTTCCTAGTTCAAAGGAGAGCATGCCCACTCCCAATTAACATCTATAGTGTTGAGCTGTAGATAAATCTGATTCTGGTTCCTCCCGTGTCATTTTTGGCTTTTGATTAAATAAATGAGAATATTCTTATATTTATTATTCTGCTGAACACAACACACAAACGCTCAGACACACAGACACACACCCCCCCACACACACACAATCTCCAGAGAAAAAGACAAATGCCCAAGACCATTTAAATTAGAAGAACATCCTGGCACGCCTGTCTTACTAGCACTTACTTCTTAACAGAGAATGTGCTATGGTTTTATCTTTCAGAGAGTGGGAGTCACTTGAGACTCAGGAGGTGTTAAACATTTTAGACATTTGAGAAAAAATAATGGAATAATACTTGAAGCAGACAGTTCAGGCTTAAACAAACGACTGTATTTTTCCTGGAAAGAGACCTGGGTCACAGAGTGCTTTGGGATGTCGTTGGCTTCTAATTGGTTCTGTGTTTGTGTTATGTGTGTCCCTTGTCAACCACAGCTTCCAGGAGATTAGGCCCCCAGTCACCAATCACCAGAGTCTTGTGCCTAGGAAGACACCAGAACAATTTCATTCTGACAGTGGAATGGGAATAAGAGGTGTGATAAAATGCGAGTTTAACCAGGAGGTGCCGAGAAGCAAAAAACAACAGTCCTTACACAGAACAGGGATTTTACGTCTGTAAGCTTACAATTCCACAGGAAACTCAGGGTGAGAGCACAGAGAGAGAAACTCAAGTGAGGCTTCTCTTACTTAAGGAGTTCCTCTTTCCCAGGACCCCTGCTCTGTTCTAGTGTGTAGGACTTGCCTCTCAGGAGAGCCTGGTGGGTCAGAAGCAAATGGAAGCTCTCTGAATGGCTCTTACTATGACCATGATGAATGGTGTGTCCAACTCTTCACTTGGGAAAGAATGTGTTGAACTCGAGGTACTATCAAGATTCTGATGGGTCTCAAAAATGATTGCAATAGTTCCCTCACTCCTTATTGATATTAAACAAAGACCATGTTTTTAAATGTTAAACATGGACCAGCAGCTGTTGGGGGGGGGGCGAATGCCAATCAGCTAATACCAACCAGCCAAACAAACCCAAGTTTGGTACCCAAAATACAGACCCTGGCAGAATCTCTAAGTTTCGGGTCTTGTGTCTCTGTAGAACAATTCTTTGTTTAATAAAATGGAGACAGTTGGACAAGGAGTTTTCAGTAGCTAAGTAACCTATGAATGAATAAAGCTGATTGTCTCGAGCACCAGAGGGAGACGATGCATGCGTACACATTTGAAGAACATTGTATGTACACATAGACTTTTCTTCAGGTGTATTTGTTTTTTCTGAAATACTCTTGTTGAGTAATTATCTCTAGAGAATATTCTACAGCCCCTATTTATAAGCAGGGCTTCTTTGTCCTTCATTTGGCCATTTTTACCAATGCTTTCCAGATGCAATAAGATTCTTGTAACTCTGTCTCCATTGCTCACGGTGTTAATTTATTACTACATTTATTTATTTATTCTTTTACCACAAAAACAACAGCTCGTCCTGGGGGCTGACTTCCAGCACCTCTTCGAGCCATGATATGCAATCGCGTCTGGAAGAACCGGGCGAAGCATCTGAGTTTGCCTCTTTGAGGGAGGGTCAGCCTCTTGTATTTTATTTTTCTTCCAAACCACTTCTTATGTTCCCTCAAGTGACTGGCCACCTCAGCCTCGAGGTCCACGTGACTCTGAGTGTTTACGGGGCATCTGCACCTGAGAATTTGATAAGAAATTCCTGCTGTGATAAAAAGCGCTCTTAGGTCAAACTTGTAGTGGTAAAATTAATTGTTTCGAGACTGTGTGTCTCAAGCCATCTATAAAATCTGCGTTATTTACTGCTTAGTGTGTCACCTGTGTAATGCAGCTGTCTCAACCGTTTACACACACATACACGCTCATCGGCACATTCACGGGGAGAGAGTGATATGCAGGGGGAGGTTTTATTTGGGTTAGAGCCATACTCTCTCGAGGTTTCACTTTTCACCTAATTGAAAACATCGGCAGGACTTGAGCCAAGGAATCCCAAACACAAGCCAGCCTAGAGCTGGGGGGTCACTAGTCCCCAAACCGTGAATCACTGATGATCTTGCCTCAAATCGGGGCCCAAGTAGAAGGATCTGCTTATCATATAAAAATAGTAGCGAGCAGAGGGGTCACTGGAGGGACAGCTACTTGATTCTCAGCCAAACGATTGTCATTAGGCTTTTAGTCCCCAGATGTCTCCAGGCAGTAGCTGGAACAAGGCTAATTTTAAATGTCTTGGGGTATTCAGTGGAAAGTCCCTCCTCCTGGGCTCCTGCTGCAACCTTTCTATTGCTGTTTGGAATTTTCTTGTCCTTTCTGCCCCAGTTTCATTTCTTTTTATAGATTTGGCTAGTGCAAGGTCCCATTTATTTATCTCTATTAATTTATTAATCTTACCTAATCTATTTCTGGGGTCTAGGTTTTTAGTTATTGTTTTTTGTTTGTTTTATGTTTTTTTGTTTGTTTTTTGTTTTGTTCACTTTTAGAACTAGACATGGCAACCTACAACCCCCTAAGAGCAGTCTTGTCATTTGCCCATTTTTAGAAATAAAGTTTTATTGAAACAGAGCCACATTCATTCATAGGACATATATGGCCACTTCTATTCTATATCAGTAGAGATGCTCAATTATAAGGACCGTTTCTCAAAGATGTTTACTTTCTGAGGGATGGAACTGTACTTTTTTTTTTGTTGTTGTTGTTTTTGTTTGTTTGTTTGTTTGTTTTGTTTTGTTTGTTTGTTTTTTTTTTGGTTTTTCGAGACAGGGTTTCTCTGTGTAGTCCTGGCTGTCCTGGAACTCACTCTGTAGACCAGGCTGGCCTCGAACTCAGAAATCTGCCTGCCTCTGCCTCCCAAGTGCTGGGATTACAGGTGTGCGCCACCACGCCCGGCGGAAGTGTACTTTAATAGTAGAATTCTTGCCTGCCATGGATAAGGTCCTAAACTCAATCCCCAGTGTTAAAAATAAAATGGGGAGGAACCCTTTTGAAAAGTTATAGAAATTGCTTGAGGGCTTTTCTTAGTCTTAATATCAAGGGATTCCCTAAGATTCTTGGACCCTTGATTTTAGTACCAGATCGGCCTTCCAGATACTACTGTTGTCAGGCGAATCTGGCCTTTGTATTAACGGTAGGCTGTGGGTCAGAACTCACAAACCTGGGCATGTCTAAGGGTGCAGGATAATTTCCATGGTGTTCCTTAAATGGGTGCCAAGAATATGAGCCCTGCACAAAACCTAAACCCTTTCATGACAGAGACCCCCTGAGGGAAGGCATTCAGTAGAAGCATGGTCTAAACACAGTTGGAGAGTCTTATGATTGACAATCTGCTCATGTTCTGAGGAAGACACAAAGAATGTAATGTAATGTCCATCTCGGCAGTAGGGACTCTTTCCCTTGGAGGCAGCTAGAAATACTTTCCTGGCTATATCTTGGTACAGAGCATAGTGAGGAGTTTTTTTCCCCTGGTCTCAGCCCAGGAAACTGAAATGTTTTCTTGTCTTGTGCTAATTGCTCCAATTCTCCTTTCCAAATGGTGACACTGATATTGCCGGGTAGGAAAGAGTATGTTTGGTCCAGTTGTAAAATGTCTCACAATATTTCTCTCCCACATGACAAATGATAACGTCTTGTGCCCTTAAGCATCCTTAGGGGCCCTGGAGAGACAGGCTTTCCCCCTGAAACACTTCAGCCTTCTGTTTGTAGTGAAGGAAGATACTCCTGCAAGGTGAGGGAACTCAGATTAGTTACTTTGTGTCCCTGTGATCAGATAAAGAGGAGAAACAACTGAACAGCTTGGATTACTTATTTAGCTGCTCGTGGTTGTCTAGACTGTGTGGTGGTGTGGAAACTCACCACACGGTGAACAGCACGCAGAGAGAAAGATAGTAAGGGGCCAAGGCCAGATAGCCCTAAAGACCTAACTCTAGCAAGCAGCTTTCCTCTAGCTGGATCCTGCACTCTAAACTAGCCTCTGGGGCTTAGAAGACTACAACTAAGTTATCTCTCCAAATATGAGGGGGGGACAAAAGCAAGGAGCTCTGACGAGGCCTCGCAGGGTCTTAAATAGTTTGAACAACACTCTCTCCATATTTCAACACAAGTGCCCCTATTTCTCACCCACTCAGAAAGGCCTCGTAGTTACCACAGCATTACAGAACCCAAATCAAGCACTGCAGCATTTTGAGATTAAAAACATCAGAGCCATTGTGAAAACCAGAGCTAGAGCTTGGGCAATGGCTTGGCTTCCCAGACAGACAGACAGATAAATGATGGATATATTGTTTCTCAGACAAGTAAATGGAGCTCAGTGTAAGTGATGAGTGGAATATCTTGCACCTTCTCTAACTGACAAAGGAAGAGGCAGAAGAAGAGGTTTGTTTCAATGATTAGCAGTAGATGTGATGCTTCTGAGAAATGATCTATCTATATTAATGTGTTGAGACATGACGTCTAGTGTCCTGCAAGACGTCTCAGTGGGTAAGGACATTTATTGTGAAGGCCCGGAAGCCACATAAATGCACACAGAGAGAAGTAGGCCTCAGAGTTGTCTCCTGAGCTGTGAACACACACACACACACACACACACACACACACACTCACACACACACACTCACACACATGCTGGTACAGTGTCCTTCTCTGACTACTAATAAATAATGAAAAAGCAGCATTGTCTAGTATGGCGTTCATGAATGAATGATCACTGGAATACAGACACAGGGGTGTGGAAAACACAGAGTCAACACCGTCCCATCAGCTAGACTGAGCAGGGTGATTGATCACAAATGGGATGCAAGTCTGGAAGGTGGTAAAATGGAAGGGGCTTGGTCTAGAGCATTTCAGTAAGGAGACAGGGTATCCTGAGCTCTGCTCACGTTTCTTGCTCATTCCTCCAGGCCAGCAGTGGTCCTCATCCTTCCCAATGCCATGCATGACCCGTTAACCTTATATGGGTGACCCCCACCACCATACAATAACCTTATATGGGTGACCCCCACCACCATACAATAACCTTATATGGGTGACCCCCACTACCATACAATAACCTTATATGGGTGACCCCCACCACCATACAATAACCTTATATGGGTGACCCCCACCACCATACAATTACCTTATATGGGTGACCCCCACCACCATACAATAACCTTATATGGGTGACCCCCACCACCATACAATTATTTTTGTTGCTACTTCATAACTATAATTTTGCTACTGTTATGAATTGTAAATATCTGACATACAGGGTATCTGATATTTGACCTCCAGAGGGGTCAAGACCCACAGGTTGAGAACCCCTGCTCCAGTCTCTCTCAGATACAAAGTTTGGTTTTACACTCCCTTGTTCCCTCATTAAATGCCATGGCCTTCTGGCATCTTATACTGTGGACTTTGACACTTTTCTCACAGTAGAATTTATAAACATTCTAGACACTGTGTGTTGGTATTCCTGTGTTGTTTCTCCCATTAACTTATTACAATTTTGGGGGAAAAGTCTTGGGTATCTATCTTTTCGTTTACTTGGTCAAGTGACATGTTTGCTATGAGGGTGCCTCATCATTTCTGTGATGAGACACCGTGACCTAAAGCAAGTTGGGGAGGAAAGGGTTAGTTCAGCTCACACTTCCACATCATAGTCCATCATTGGAGGGCATCAGAGCAGGGATTTCAGCAGGGCAGGAACCTGGAGAAGGGAGCTAATGCAGAGGCCATGGAGGAGTGCTGCTTACTGGCTTATTTCCATGGCTTGACCAGCCTGCTCTTTTATAGAACTGAGGACCCCAGACCAGGGATGGCCCCACCCACAATGGGCTAGAAACTCCTCTTCAATCAATAATTAAGAAAATGGCCCTACAAGTTTGCCTACAGCCCAGTCTAATGGAGGCACTTTTCTCAGTTGAGGTTCTCTCCTCATAGGACTATAGCATGTGTCATGTTAACATGAAACCATCAAACCCAGTGGGACTGGCTTGCATGATCATTGGAAATTGAGAAGCTCCGTGATCTTCTACCTGAAAACCTAGGACCCAGAGAAGCCAGTGACATTATTCAGTCTGAGTCTTAAACCTTGAGAATCAATCCATGGAGCTGTTGATGGACACTCCATTTTGGGGGGTAAAAAAAAGAAAAAAGAAGATGTGAGATGTTCCAGCTCTGACGTTAAGGCATAAAGAACACCTGCATGTTGAAAAGTCCACATCATGCACAGATAAGAACTAGTTCTGATAGGTGTGGTGACACGTATCCAAGCACCTGGGAGGCAAAGGGAGACAGACTTCTGTGAGTTTGAGGCTGACCTGGTCTATATAATGAGTTTCAGGTCAGCTCAGGAATACCTATTGAGATCTCATCTCGCCTAATAATTTGTTCAGATAACTTAGGTCTTCGTTTGCTATATTGTGTGCACACTGCAAGGCTAAACTGTGCATTTGTAGAACAAAATGAGGCTGAGTCATAAACTGAGTCAACATCTATCCTAATTTTGAATTTATCAGCTTATTTTTGTCACCTGAAAGAAATTTCTTCACCAGTGTCTTTGGTAGGATTGACAGGTAGCCATAAAAAAAAAAAAAATTCAGCTCCTTAGGCCTTCCTAAGAATCTTCTTTCAAAAGGTTCAGTGACAACATTACAGTTCATTAAATGGTGACCAAGGATTTCTTCCTACCTCGTTTAGTATGATCTAGGACATTAGCATAGGTGGTTTTAGTTAACAGAGAAATATTTATTTCCAATTATTTCATGCATAATTGGAATTCAGTGTAAGCACGGTGAATTGGAACCCGGGTGCAAGGCAGGCATTAGCCAGCAAGGGAGAACAGGCACTAGGTGCTGGGCAGTGACCAGGAGCTGATGGCTACCTCTCGTCCACTCCTTTCTCCCATCTTTAGGTGACTCTCAGTCTTTGGCATGCAGACCTCATTTAACTACCCACATTGTCTGTGTTTGTTTTATTTGTTTGATTTGGGATCTCCTGTACCCTAGCAGGCTGATCTCTACTTGTTACACAACTGAAGATGGCCTTGAACTGCTGGTCTCTGTCTTCTATTTCCCAAGTGCTGGAACTGCAGGCCCGCAGCTCCACATCTGGAGCTTGCGGTGGAGCACAGAGGTTTCTGCGTGCTAGGCAGTCCCTCGGCCCACCGAGCCTCACCCTAACTCACTGTTTGCATTATTTATTGCATGGGTCATTGACTAGCCTTGACAACTTACTGCTTCTGAAGTCTCAACCTTCCATCCAGAGCAGGGACATGCCCCAACGTCACACGGTGCAATTGTGTTGACTTTAGTTGTTTTTGTTCCTCTGTGTAGATCAAGTCTGCAGGATGGTGCAGACATTGGTACATTTATAACATTAAGCATGCTGTCAAACCGGTGGGGGCAGGAATTACATCTATACTTCACCGAAGACACAAAGGTGAGACCCCATGTCAGGCCACTCTGACCCTGAAGCCTGGGACTGGTTACCACACTTTCATTAGAAGACACCACTTGCTTTAGAAGAGAGCTTCCGGCAGGCTTGGGCAAAGTAGATGGAGTATCCGTGTGGTATTCCAGGGATAGTGACAGGAGGATTGCCATTCCTTAGAGGTAGGCTAAAGTTCCCTTGGGGTTTGTGTCCAGGGTGGTGGCAGAGCCCCTGTTTCAGTGTGGCATGAATGTGGGCAATAGTTCTGGGGTATCCACTGCACGTTCTGAGAGATGGGCTCCGCATAGGTGCAAGTACACCTGTACACTGTGTCACTGCACACACTGATTCAGCTTGAGTGTGTGCAAGTGCATCTGTATACACCACATGACAGCACACACAAGGAGTCATAGATCCAAGTCAACCTGGCCTCTTCCTTGCCAAAGTTTAACAACAAAATACAACTTGATCCACAGAAGACACAGAATTGCTTTGTGTTACTAACAGTGCAACGCCAAGCCTTGGTGGTACGCACACTTCCATCCCCTAAAGCCTGAATAACAGACATGCATATGGTCTCAATTACAGATCTTGTTCCCCAAGGTTTTCCTGTCTTTCGCATAAATGGGATTTTCCAGCAGGTTTATGATCCGCAATTAACCAAGGCCTCCCAGTGTGAGTGACACTTGTTCCCTCTCGGGTTACAGTATTGTCCCCAGAGGAATCTTCTAACCATTTTTCCCTCTTGCCTCATAGGTAATCCCTACCCCAAATCCCCATCTCATCCATTTTAAATCCAGTGCCACAAATGCATCAGTGTGCCTGTAAAGATGACACTTCATCCTTGTGCTCATTTCATTGGACTTTGCACAAATCTATTCTTGGATGTCCTCACGTTGTCAGGAAAATGTCTGTGTGGCCCTGCTGACCTCTTGGCCCCTCCTGAGGTGTCCCTACACTTACATTGGTGAGTCCCCCTCCGACACCTCATCCTTTTGGTCCTCTAACCCCTCTTCAACCTTGTGAGGCAGGCAGGCAGCAGCAGAGTGCGGACTCCAGTGGGTAACCCTGGGGTTTCAGCTGACATCTATCGGTCAAGCATTTTCACTGTCCCCTCGTTGGATGGAAGGCCCTGTGTGTCAAGTCAAGCAAAACAACAATACAAAACTCCCATCCAAAACCAAACAACAAAAAGCAACAGAGGCCAGGTGCTGCCATTTCTTTTTTAAAAAAGATTTTATTGTTTGGGAATTTTATAGATGAGTTTTGATATGATGTGTTTTGTATATGTATATGATGTGTTTTGGTCAAGTGACCTCCTCCTCCTCCCCCTCCCTCCTCAGATGTTCTTCACAACCCAAGAGAAAAAGGGAGGCCTTTGGCTCAGGGTGAGCCGGGCTGCTGAGTCAGGGTGGAGATCAGCTCAGCTCCGAATCCAGAAAAAGGTGGGACTTGTTTAACATAATCTACCAAGCCCTGTCTAAACCAGGAAAGCTAAGGCACACCCGTAGGGAGCGAGGTAAGGAAAGTGGGATAACTTGGAAATAAGATATACCTTATAAAAATAAAATAAATGCAATAAGTCTATATCCCGAGAGCAGCCTCAGGGTTGAAGGCGGGAATACTGTGTGTGGGTTGTCTGAGCACCTGCTCCTAGTTCTCCTAGTCTCTCTCTCTCTCTCTCTCTCTCTCTCTCTCTCTCTCTCTCTCTCTATCTCTCTCTCTCCACTTACTTTACTTATCTATGAGGAGAGTCTTTGAAAAATATTTATCTGATTGTAAAAAAAAGTATTTATTTTTATGTACAAAGATTTCAGCTCACCTGGATTTTCCCTTTCTGAATTTTACTGCTCGACTTCTCGACTTTCATATCTAGAATACACATACAATTGCAAAATGAAAACATCACTGTAAAACTCAGAAATGTCCAGCTGCTTGGAGGTTATAAGGGGACACATCTGTCCGGGCTCAGACAGCCTGGAGCACCACAGCCTAGCCTCTTGTCCTGCATCTCCTGTGTGTCCAAAGCTAAACCACGGACACGAAACAGTCGAACCACAAATGGCATACAAGCCGTACACACATTTATCTACCTTCCATTGGGCCTTTCTCAGCTCCTCATCCATTTTGTCTTGAAAAACCTCTCGAGGGCTCCTGGATCCATGTAAGGAGGTCAGGACAGGTTCCCCCAGGTTCAGCCTGGGCTTAAAGAAAGTGTTCACCAGAAAGCATCAGTGCAGCATTTCTGCCCACAAATGTCCTTCAGAACTTCCAAGACATCAGAGGACGATTGCGCCAAGAACTGAGATTTCACCGTTCAAAGACCTGCTGTGAGGTATGAGGTGACCCCTGAGCCTTCAATAATGAGAAGGAAAAGCTGTGATATTGAAGTTGGTATGACTTCCAATATTTAAGAAAAGTTCTTTTAAAAAAAATATAAAGTTACTTGGTACGACTAGTGAGAACTTGAATGGTACAAACACACAGTTACAGAAAAAAGTTCCTTTGCAAAGGTGAAATACTTGAATTTGAATGTTGTAAAACCATAACCTCTCCCATTATCATCAGCACAGCCTCCTCACTGCGTAGACCATTGGCTCTTGGTCCAACAGCTGCTGACTTTCTACAGAAAACATGTGGACTAACTCCCCATCTCTCGGTCTGTTTTAGTCCAAGTCCAACTAACAAAATAATATTTCCATCTTCCCAAACATTATCAAAATAAGACCCACTAATTGAAAACAAAGCAAAACAATGCAGAACAGAACAGTCAGCTAAAAAGGATTTGTTTCCCTTAAACCACCCTCTTGTAAAAGTAGATTTCTTCTTACTATGTTGATAATCAATAAAAACCTTTACTTAAGCTCCCCAAATGCCTCAAGCAATCCTGCCTTTCAATAAATCTCAGGACTTTCCCGGGGGTTCCTGGCACAAGCCACCCTACTACTTTTATGATGATGTATGGGGGTCATATTCGGGGACTTACCCAACAGCCTCTAAATTAAAAGTCATGGGAGCAGGTAGTGTAAGGAAGAGATTTATACCAAGTTTCAAATGAAACAAAGGTATTCCTTACAGCTGTGAGCCATCTGCAACCAATTTTCTCATACTTAGGGTATATTGAAGATAAATATTCTCCAGTACCCACCCACCCCCATCCCCTCACACACTCTCTTGGGACTCATATAATATGCCACCCAGAGGAACCTTAACATTTCCACCACGCACAGCTGTTCAACCTCCCTGTGGATTTTCTCTTGTAGTTCATATCGATTTCAAATCATAGAACACTCACTACCCAGACCCTTACGTCGTTATTTAGCCTGCAAATGCAGGTTAGAAAGGACAGGATCATTTTAATTGCTACAAGACTCATAGCTATGACTGATTGTTCAGTGTGACCATGAGGAACATTAGAATCACGGTTTGGATAATTTCCCACTTGAGTGTAGAGAAAAATGTGAATACAGAACAACATATCCCAGTGGCCCAGAGCAGAGCTGAACTCTGACAGCCACAGGCTTAAGGGTCTCCACCAGTGACCCCGGCTTCTATCTTTTCAGCTGTAATCTAGGGCGATAAATGTTACTGCTTTGGAAGGCTCCTGGGAAGATTAAATGTGGTAATACTGTAAAAAGCTTAGACAAATCTCCAGAAGATATACAGTAACAATAAAGATTAGTTATTGTTACTTTATGAATGATAATCCTTTCAAAGTTACTTTCACCAACTACAATGCTACAATAAAACAATATTAAAACCTAATACTACAGGTAATTTCTTCCATCTATGGCTTCATGAAACTTTTGCATCTTACAGTATACCAAGTAGCACAAACCCTAGCACTTATTTCTGAAACCATCCTCTGTGAAACATTAGCATCCTATAAGACATAACAGACACACATATACTCAAACACACACACACACAGAGACACACACAGATACACAGACACACAAGCACAAGCACACATACAAATATATACATTGGCACACACAAGCACACACACATACAAACACATTCAAATATAGAGACACAGATACACACAGGTATACACACATACTAATACACAAATACATATAGGCACACATACAAACACATACAAATACATAGTTCCATGTAGAGACACTATACAGATACACACACACACACACACACACACACACACACACACGACATACACATAAACACATAGACACCACACACAACAAGATAAAGAAATGCTGACTTGAGTACAACAGAAAAGCCTGTCCACACAACTCCCCCTGCCTCCAGTGCACTGCCTGTCGCCATATCTAACATAATGTCTGTGTGTAGAGACTATTTTACCTTGGATCCCAATCTTATTTGAGAAAAGAACACAGTTTAATCATAGAATACCTGTGTGTGTGTGTTGTGTGTGTGTGTGTGTGTGTGTGTGTGTGTGTGTGTTGAAGCTGATACTTAATATTTTTTTTTCAGTTCCTGACTTTGGCCACACACTTTTGTCATAAAGTTATGGTCAGAAGCCATAGTTTTGTAATCACTAGGGTCTGGTCAAACCACATTAAAAGCTTGGGTTTCTTTCCCAGTGTAGCATAATATACCATTACCACTCCCCAGCACAGACCTGCAGAGACAACAGGACCTTAGCCAGAGCTCTCACTTTTATCTGTTTCTACTTCCAGATACTGTTTCACAAGGACCAAATAGTCTCTTTTAAAGGACTGATAGGGATACAAATCAACTCACTTTTGTGTGTTGTGTGGTACGGGGGACTACTTGTCAGCTGCGGAGCCTTGATTTCTCAAGGCCGTGACCTACAGGCCAAGGCTCTCCTTCATCCCTTGTCCATTTTTCTTGGATATCAGATATTCACCACACCTTACCCTCCGAGCTTCTACTTTGGCCTTGTCTAAATGACATGATGACTTCTTAAGACCCTCACCCCTGGAGACTTCAGAGGTAGCTGTTCTTAGTGACCCTTTTGGGAGGAGCACTGTTACAATGTCTCAAATACGTCAGTGTGGGAGTGTAGCTGACAGCTGTCACTCATATTCTCCTTACCCCTGCTAACTCTCTTCAGCCTGGCTGACCACTCAGGAACTGACACATGAAATGTGCATTAAGCTGGATTTCATATCTCACATCTGTAGTCATTGCACTTGAGAGGCTGAGGCAGAAGAATAGCTCTAAGAATGAGGTCAGCCTGGGGTACATGGTAAGGCCTGATCTCGAAATATCTCCTACCCTTCAGAAGAAGAGGAGGAGGAAGAAGGAAGGCTTAACTCTCCCCTCTAAAGATGTGTGTGTGTGTGTGTGTGTGTGTGTGTGTGTGTGTATGTGTGTGTGTGTGTGTCTCGGCCAGAAGTTGAGGTGTGATATGTCTCTCTTCACCTTATTTTTAAGACATATCACACCAAACTCGCAGCTCACTGACTCCGTGGGACTGGTTGGTCAGTGAGCTCCAGGGATCCACCTGTTTCCCCAGGCCCAAGGCCTGGGTCAGACATGAGCTTTTGTGCCCAGTTCTTACATGGTTTCTGGGGATCCAAATTCAAGTCCTCATTCTTGCCCAGGAAGCACATCAGCACCTGGCCGTCTCCCCAGACTCAGAACACACCAATTCAAAGAGAGTTTCAACTAGTACCTTATTTAACTTTGTATGTGTGAAGAATAAGCAACCCTTCTGTTCAACAGGAGCCCCAAGATACTATCTTACCCACTTCCGGCAGATTTCAATGTATGGCTCCTCCTCTTGCCACACCCCTTCCTGTTCTGCACAGGAAATAGCATCAGTAATGGTGGTGACATTTGTCTCTCACTTCCTAGGCCCTTGATATAATGAAAACCTGATCTCCAATTGTTCACATTGTCAATATTCTTCTTTTAATTATGTATGTATTATGATGTATATATGTATGTATTTATGATTCTTAATTTATTTACATTTCAAGTGTTATCCCCTTACCTGGTTTCCCACCCTTCCAGGAAACCTCCTATCCCACCTCCCTTCCCCTGCTTCTATGAGGGTGTTCCTCCACTCACCTACCCACTCCCACCTCCCCATCCTCAATTCCCCTTCTTTGGGGCATCTATTAAACCTTCATAGGACCAAGGACTTCTCCTCCCACTGATGCTACATATGCAGCCAGAGCCATGTGTACTCCTTGGTTGGTGGTTTAGTCCTTGGGATTTCTGGGGTGGGGGGGTGTCTGGTTGGTTGATATTGTTGTTCCTCCTATGGGGTTGCAAACCTCTTCAGCTCCTTCAGTCCTGTCTCTAACTCCTCCATTGGGGACCCCACACTCTATATTCCTTAGTCTTCAGGTTGTTGGTGGCTTTCCTTCCATTCAGCAGGAAGGGCTATTCAGCATTTTGTAACAATCATTAATGTCTCAGAAGACACTGGGGACTGCACAGCATAGTTCAGCACATATGAGGCTTCTGCGGACAGGGACTATAATTATGTTGTTTTGTCCTATCCAGTGTTTAACAGAAGCTAAATAAATGTCTGGTAGATGAATGAAGGAAGGAAGGAAGGAAGGAAGGAAGGAAGGAAGGAAGGAAGGAAGGAAGAAATGAATACATGAAGAAATGGCCACACCGTATCACTCATAAACTCTGATACAGATAAGGATAATTTTGGAAACTTGTTCTTGGTGAAGATGGCATGTCTTCTTCCATGCCACAGGCTTTTGTTTACCCAAACTTTGATGAGCAGAATATACTTTGGGAAATATTTGCTAGTCCATGGGTAGACTCGTTTTATATGGTCCCAGAGCTACCAGTTAGCAATTACTTAAACACACATCTCTCACAATTACTTAAACACCACACAGCTCTAACGATTACTTAAACATACATCTCTAATACTAATATAGCAATCCCTGTCTCGCCTGCATACGGACAGATATTTACAGTCATATTCAGGCACAGATATGTCTACATAGGGATAAAAAGGAAACAGGGCACAACACTGATATCTGGGGGACCCACAGATATATCCCACAGATATAGTGCTTCATGTGAAATGTCACTGGGACACCTTATAATATTTCTGGTTTTACATGTGGGTAAGAGAGTTACTTCAGTTACTCTGATTCCATCTCATGTTTATGTGCCACAAATTAGAGCTCCTCCTTTCTCCACGTCCTTGCCTTTGCTGAAACCCCAGAAGGAACCATGGATGAGGCCGGGGTGGGGAACTGGGGGGTTTTTTACTTCACAGGTGGTATCTGTTATAGGAATAACTTATGGATTTATTTCTCTAGAGTGTTTAGTACAATGTGGTTCACAGGCATGGGATAAAAACATAACCCCAACACCTCCCCAGTGTGGTCATCCGTGTGCAGGTGAAGAAAACACATGGAAACTATACACCCAGGGTGCGCGAACCCAGCAAATGTGATTTAATTGGAAAAGATTTGGATGGACAAGGATGATATTTATAACAGAAATGATTTTCTCAAGACCTACAGCTTTGACTTCATGTATTTCTCTTGTAGTGTTTTTTATTAAAATAAACATACATACAGAAAAATGTACTTCATAAGTTTGTTTTTTTATTTTTAGTTGTAAATCTGAAATTCCTTTGAAACAGAGAAAATGTGCTGAAGTATATTGTTTATTTGTAGTAAAGCTTTATTTATGACTGTGGAATAAAAAGTTGTAGGACAGTTGAGTAGTGATTCAGCCTAATTTCTGATGTTTCAAAGAGTGGGTGAGGGGAGGTGAGGCCAAAGGGAATATGTGACCACTGAGCCCACCAAACTCTGTAAGCCCCAAGGCTCACTGGTATAGTACAAAGCTTGAGGCTGTTTGTAGTGTATTTACCAGGCATAGAGTACAAAGGGAAACCGTCATTCAGCATACCTGTGTGACATATCTCGAGTTAATCACTTCTCGAATACATTATGATAAATGTTTTCACATGGCACAAGCCTTTAGTTTTAGCACTTGGAAGACAGAGGCAGGTAGATTTCCTTGAGTTCAAGGCCAGCCTGGTCTACAGAGCAAGTTCCAGGACAGACAGGGCTACACAGAGAAACCCTGTCTCAACAAACAAACAAACAAGGAAGGAAGGAAAGAAGGAAGGAAGGAAGGAAGGAAGAGAAGATAGAAAAAAAGAAAGAAATGCTTTTAAAACAAGATGTCTAAGTCTCAGTCTTAAGTAGCCTCTCTCTGTCTCTGTCTCTGTGTCTCTGTGTCTCTGTCTGTCTCTCTGTCTCTGTTTCTCTCTCTCTCTCTCCTCTCTCTCTCTCTCTCTCTCTCTCTCTCTCTCTCTCTCTCATGTCTTGAATGCAGTTTCTGATGCTGACATTATATATCCTTTAAAACAACTAAGCAACTTTTTACTCTGGATTCACATATTAGCTTTGATTTCACGTATTTCTCTTGTAATTTTTTTATTAAGATAAACATACACACAGAAAAATGTACTTCATAAATTTGTTTTTATTTTTAGTTGTGAATCTGAAATTCCTTTGAAACAGAATCAAAAGATTGTCAGGGTCTCAACTGGAAGGGCAGGAAGGTGTTAGCTTACAGGCTAAGGAAAGACCAACCTGCCATGGAGCATAAAATCCTTGGTTACGAGCCTAGTGAGTGTTTATATAATGCTGTGTGATTCTGTGGATCTGCTGGGGGAACTATATAGTCCTTTTTATAACTGTTATGAATGAAAGAATTGCATAAGCCCAGTGAACTGTTTTAAAATGCTCTTACAGATCTTTTTTTGTTTTACTTATGCAACAGAAAAATAAAATATAGTGTTATGTCTTCTTATATAGGGAGCATATATGTAAGAGAGCAGATACTGTGGCCTGTAATTGCGATCATGAATCTTACATACAGTTATGTATCTCATGATGGGGGTGGCTCACTTTCGATAACACCCAGATCCTTTCCTTCTGAATTAACATAAAGTCACCTTGCATCGCACTGTGGCATGGCTCTTTCAGGAGCTGGTCTTGAAGCCACCTCGTTCACACTTGATGCTCATGCTTGAGTTGAGGTGCTGTTGGTTGGGGTAGTCTTATGGTTTCACAGTGGCCTCTTTACCATTCCTCAGATGGTGTGTGAGAAGAGCGTCGCCGTCAGCAGTTCGCGTACTAGAATGAGGTTAGTGCATTTACATTGTCTGCAGTGTATAAAGTATATAAGTCACATAGAAATGACCTTTTGACTGTTCAGATCCCAAACTCAGCAAAGAGTCATCGTTAGGACTCAAATAATTAAACGATTCCTTTAAGATATCAAACCATTTTCTATTTCTTCAAGGTGGCTTAGGCTAGTACAATACATCTTGATGTCAACCATCTCAAGTGCTAATCTTTGACTCTTGGCAAGGATAGCCTTCCTGGTTGTGCCTGTCCCCGATGTATGGCTTATAGAGCAGCTCTAAGCACACCATATGTATGCTACACGCACAGTATGACTAAAAACACGAGAAAAATTCTTTTACCAAAAAATTATTTTCATATGCATGTTTTACCTGCATATGTGTGTATACCAGGTAGGTGCCCTCAGAGGTTGGAAGAGGACATCAGATTCCCTGGGACTGGAGCTACAAACAGTAGTGAGCCACCATGTAGGTGTTGGGAATTGAACCCAGGTTCTCTACAAGAACAAGTGCTCTTAACTGCCGAACTAACTCAGACTTACGGACGTGTAGCTATGAGTGTATTATACTTGTGCACATCCATCTATTCCTCAAAGCCCTGGCTGCAGCGTGATGTTATTTGAAGAAGCAACATTGTAGATGGGTCCAAGGCCACAGAGGTATGTCTGCATAACTGGACCAGTGATTTTTGTGGACACAGAGGCATCTTTAACAGGAAGGCCATCTACTTACTTTGAAGAGACAGGTGTCTTCAGGTCAAGAAGGGAGGCCTCACCAGAAACAGTCTACCGGTTCCTGTCTTAGCCATCTAGCCTTCAGAGAGAGGAATGAAGTTTTCTTGTTCATGCCACTCTGTCTGTGGTAGTTTGTTATTGCAGCTCAAGCTGAGACAACTTGTACAAGAAACAGCTTAAACATTAGGGCTTGTCTCACAAAAGTTGTGGGGATGGGTAGCCAGCAAGGCACTGTGACCCCCGCCCCCATCACCATTAACATTCAAGGCTTCATGTCTATCTATAGACACAAAGTGCTTGCTATCTATAGTCACAAAGTGAATGTGGCACCCCCAGGCTTCCAGTCTGCTTTCGAGCTAGTAAAAAAAAAAATGATGTAAGAAAGATGAAGATCGTTCCATCTTCCCAAGGATACACTATCTTTTCAGCTGCCAAAACTCACCAGGCATTTCTATTCTTCGTTGACTGGAACTATGCATGTGACCACCTTGAGCCTCTAAAGAAGCACATCCACCTGTAGATTCGGGGTTCTTTTAGATTAGAAAGTAACTCTTGCTCTCAATTGGACCGTTCCTCATCCCTCCACTGCCTCTTGGACTTAAATCCCCTTCAACTGAAGGGCATTTCAGTCTCTCTGTGAGAAGCAGCCTCAGAGTCTCTCTCAGCCATTTTATTTTACTTTGGTTCAAGATTTCCAAGTGGTCCAAAGAGCTCATCATCATCTCTGAGTCTGGTTCCCTCTTCACGAGTGGTAGTACCTCACCCAAGTGGGCTGAACTAGCTGCTGAGTTTAGACGTGCTCTGGGAGGCTCAGCAGCCCCCGTCTACCTTTTTACCCCTTGCCTTCTCTGTAACCTTGGCACTGTTTCTAGCTTTGCTTGAGAGGCCCCCTTGGGGGCTCTTTTGCAAGCTCTGTGATCTGGCCCAATGTGGGCTGGTCTTGTCATCTCTGAGTTGTTAAAACAGCTGCCGGTGGAGAGAAGGAGGGTGGAAGAACAGGTTGATTTAGGCAGCATGGCCCACCCCACAACCTTGCACTGATATGACTCCTGAGTTCCGACTTTCTCACAAGCCAATCCCGAAATGAGCTGCAACGAACAAGTGACTCTTAACGACTGTGACCAAGACACCCTCTGGAGTCTCATTACTGGCCTCTCCTTTTTCCTCCGAAGTCCTTACTTTTCCTTTGGATTTAGAGATAGTGGGGGAGAGATGGGGAGAGAGATAGAAGGGGTGGGGGAAAGGGAGACGGAGGCAGAGAGACTAGGACTCTGAAGAAGGGGCCATGGCACACATAATTATTCAGTGCAGGAGCCACAGTGCTGATGGGTTGTAACTGCCTCCAATACAGGAGATCTGAGGCACTGCCTGGGATCCCTGCCTGTGGTGTACACATCACTAGTCATGGTCTCAGCCTCTCTCCACACATTACAGACCTTGCTGCATTCCTGATCTACAGGAAGACAATAACAGATGGAATAAACCTGTTTCATTTGGAAATGTTTCTCAGTAGTTTTGAACCCACATCCCAGTCCTGGGTTGTTGGACAGAGAATCAGTGTTATTCAAGGGCAGGTAAATTATTTTAAAGCATCCAATTGGTGTATCTGGATCCTATAAACACCTGCAGTGTTTTAGGAGATAGATAGATAGATAGATAGATAGATAGATAGATAGATAGATAGATAGAGACAGACAACAGACAGAAACAGTCAGAGAAACAGAAACAGAGAAGCTAAGTTTACTTTCACCACTAGGGGTCAGCAGGGCACAGGAAGTGTAGTCTGGCTAGGAGCCACTTTACAGAGCCTGGAATGGCTTTGGTCTGGTTGGGGGTTGCAGGTGAAGGCTCCTGGAGCAGGCAAGGAGAAAGTCTTAGGAAGCTGACAGTCAAAAATGCATCTTCTCAATTCCCTTGATAAAATGTGCACAGAAATCACCTCATTTCCTTAGATTTCATGGTGGCTATATAGAGAAAATTAGATATTTATCGCCCACACAAAAATGAAAGAGAACAGGAACCCGTACTTCAGTTAAAGTGAAAGCAATATGCCAAAGACCAAAATAAAATTGGGTATATAGGTCTACTCACTGGGATGGTGTTGTGTATACAGGTCCACTCATTGGGGTGATGTTGGGTATAAGGTCTACTCATTGGGGTGATGTTGGGTATAAGGTCTACTCATTGGGGTGATGTTGGGTATATAGGTCTGTTCATTCAGGCTGATGATGCCTGCAAGTGCTTTGAGCCAGACTGATCTCAACTTAAGCATCACTTCTGATTTGCACTGCTTTCTGACATAACATTGGGAGGGTGAAGTCTCTGAGCTATGGTTTTCTCAGCTGACAACCATCCCCCATACCCCTTTTCTCTAGGTTCCCCAGAGACACATCGCCCCCAATGTCAGCATGAAGCAGCCAGATGTCACCACGACGACCCTATTCCTGCTTCGCCGTCACCTCTTTTTATTTTTTTCTTTTTTAATTAAACAAATACTGGGGAATGTTGGTACTCTGTTCAAGCTCCACCCCACAGTTACCTGGCAATAGCCAGGTATGCCCCACCCCACATGCCTGGTCCACTATAAGAGGGGCTGCCTGCCCCTCCTCTCTCTCTTTCCCCTCTCTTCCCCTCTCCCTTCTCATCCTCTCACCTCTCTGCCCCTCTTGGGCTCCCCTCCCCCCTCTCTCCACGTGGTCATGGCCGGCCTCCACTTTCTCTCTCCTCTTCTCTCTCTCTCTCTCTCTCTCTCTCTCTCTCTCTCTCTCTCTCTCTCCTATACCATTGACTCTCATACTATTCTCCAAATAAACTCTATTCTATACCATGTTGGTGTGTATGTGTGGTCCTTCAGGGGGAGGCGATGCCTAGGCATGGGCCCGCTTAGGTACCCCCTCCCCCCACATCGCCATGCCATACTCACTAACCCTTTCTCTCTTTTAAATCCCATCAATGGTGCCGAAATCCTGGAACATCAACAACCCCATTAATAAACAAACCATCATATTCTGTGCCGTGTCGTGGGAGCAGGATGATGCAGAGACGTCAGGGCCTGGTTCTGGTGAAGCACGTTGCCCAGTAGAGAAAATGGACAGTCTACGAGAACAAACTAGAAAACTTCTGATCAAACTGTAAGTAGAGATGTCAGTTGGCGTACTTTAAGATGGGGTAGTCAAGGAAGGCATCTCCGAGGAGGTTGTTAAAGCTGGGATCGATCGCGGAATGAAGGCAAGCCATCTGTGTGTAGACAGCACTCCAGGCTAGTGCGAAAAGCTCTGAGAGTGTCTACAGCGCTTGCATGGCAGAGCCAAGGTCCCAAGGAAGAACCCCCTCAGCTTGTCAAGTCAGGCTTGGTACACTGCAGTGAGGAGTGAATCTGCTGCTAACGAAACAGAAGAATAAACAAATTCTTTGCTCTACAGGTTGGTTTTGCTTTCACCATCATAGACGGTCTCTCTTGAGCACTTGCCTCTTGGCTCACAGCTTAGGTTTCTGCTCCGAAGGCCTAATGAATCAGTCTCCCATTTCTCCTTGGCATGGTTGACTCTGGAGGGAGACAGGAGTCTGGGATGGGTGTCTCTGTCCCTCAGTTGACCACTGAACCAGAGCTCTCTAATCTCGACTAGATTGGGTGGAAGTCCTGATCAATGGATTTCTCTGGTTCTCTCCCAGTTTCTTCTGATTCTCTTCTAGGTCTCGTCGAAGCACAAGAAAACATTATAAAGCAGGGGCCTTCTGGGAAAAAAAATCGTGTCATTTTTACATGTCAGTGATATTTATTTCTATAAAGCTAAATTGAATCAAGCAGACACTATTACTTGAACAGCACTAATAACAAAAGACCACGTGGAGAGCCTGGGGAGGCGCTCCAGTTTCCTGACATGTGGGCGCCAAATCGCAGGTGGCTGCCATTTGAAAAACAATATCCCATAGGTCCCTTACTCTGTATTACAAGTATTTTGTGACCTGGGAAGGGAAGATCCCCAGAGTCTCTGTCGCAGAACTCAGCCCTTTGTCCTCTTGATCAGTCCCACTCTGCACTCTCCCTCCTGGTGCTACTCACTGGGTCCAAGTCATGTGTCAGGAGAGGTTAGGCAAAGGGCCTGAAGCCCAACATTCCACCGTTCCTACCAGCGAGTGTCTTCCATTGCTAAAGGATAAGATAGGAAGAAGCTCTTCTTTACCTGTTAGCTCATTCATGAACGTGGCAAGTACTAGATCAGCCATGATAAACAAATAACTCCATTTCTTTACAATTTCCACATAACCGCTCAGGGCAGCGTGTGTTCATAAAAACGTTGGTAACCAACATGATCCTCGTAGAAAGCAGCCAACAGCTAGTGGTCAGGTATGTGGCTTTCTCACTTCTGCAGGAGGATTGCTTTCTTGATTAGCACATAGATACTGGGCATAACGAGGGCTCAGGGATGCAGAATCTTCACTTTTTTTGAAAGAAGTAGGGAAAAAAATCTTTATTGGCAAATAAGATGCGACATTTTAAAAACGGGTCAAATGGTTAATGTTTTTATGAGGGATAAATGAAGTGTAACTTTATTCAAATGCTGTCTTTAAAAATTAGTATAGGGGCCAAGGAGATAACTCATTTGGCAAGATGAGACACCTGTTGCGAATGACCCGAGTTTGTGAATGACCCCAGTTTGTGAATGACCCGAGTTTGTGAATGACCCGGGTTTGGTCCCTAGTATTCACCTACAAAGCTGGGTGAGTGTCATGTGATCATAGCCCCGGGGCTAAGGAGGCAGTGAGGACTCGACCTCTGGTACTTGCCAGTCAGCTGTCCTGGCCTACTTGGCAGGTCCCAGGTACCAGTGGCAGAGCCTGTATCAAAAAAGATGGGTTGCTCATGAGAAATCACATCTGAGGTTGACCTGTACTTCCATATGCATGCATACACAAATGCATGTGTACCATGCTCTATACATGAACCTGGGCTCACATGTGTGCATACACACACACACACACACACACACACGCACGCACGCACGCACGCGCACACACACACACACACACCCCAAACTCAGTATATTTAATATAAATATATTCTATATACTTAATAGACATTTCAGATTTTTTCAAACAAAGCATACATATTGTAAAATAACTATATTGTACACCCTGATTATATATAAAAATGTGAATTTTTTTTTTGCATTGGTCTATGCCTGTAGACCTAAATTTCTACACATACTAAACTTGACCAATGAGTTTTGAGTTTCTGGTCTTCTGATTTAGCATAATACAATTTAACCCAATCTAGTTCCTGTCTTCTGATCTAGAAAAGGAAAATTGAATATCGCAATCTAGTTTCCGCCTTCTGACTTCGAGTAATATGATTTAACATCACAATCTAGTTTCTATCTTCTGGTTTGCAACAATAAAATCTAATATAATAATCTTTATCCATGAAAATATACTCTAAAGCATCTTCGACCTGGTTCATGAGTGCCTACATGAACCTGAAGGGCTTCAATTCCCGGGGCCGTGCAACAAGGGCGGGCAGATGCGTAGACAAGCAAATTGAGAGGCACATGTAGTGTCCAGTGAGAGGCCCACACCAGGAGCCTCTCCCATCCTGCCGATATGTCTCAAGGATCTTTTCAAATACAGATCTCCACACCATGGCCTTAAATAGCAACAATCTAGAAAAAAAAAAAGTAGGTCTCATTTGGAGAGGAAAATGATATTCACTTAGTAAGCATAAAATGATATGCACCTAGTAATCAAGATAGATTTACAGATCAAAGGAAAACAGCTGGACTATGTCCCACGCTAACAGTCCTGTCCGGCTTTAGTAATGATTAGCTACAAAGCACTGCCATCCAAATACATTAGATGTCTTGCAATCTCCTCACCTTCTGATGAGAGAGAATATGGAAGTATTAGTAGCCCAGGGTCATCTGGGCAGCCCAGGGCTGGTGTGGAGACTTGTTGAGACAATGTTAAGAACATTAGGAGCCAGAGCCAGAGCATGTGTTATCACTGGCAAGGTGGAATATGGCATTTTCCAAACAACAGTCCCAAACGCTACCTAAGAGTGCAGCCAGCTGCAAGAGATTGCCCAGATGTTTCCCTTGCTTGTAAAATAAAATATCACACAATAAACCAGGAGGGTTGACATCAAAGCGGTCCACAAAGCCGCGGTCCTTCACAGCAGCAAAGATGTCTCCCCACGTTTTTGCATCTTTGTTCTCTTACAGTGGGGTGGTATACTCTGGATGCAGCCAGTTCATCTCTGGAAGGTCCACATCTGGATACCACATCACAGATACCACAGAGTCAGTGCCTCTGTTGTTTTCCTCATTGAGAGATAAAAGGGAATGAGGTTCTCAGTGAGTCAGCCTTCACCTTTCCAGGAGAAAGGAGGTTCTTTATATGATCTAAAACAGTGCAAGAGGACTGGGAGCTTCCAGCTTGGATGTCTATAGGAAGCTGGAGCATGAAATGAGATATAACATCTCGAAGGGCTGTTCTATTGTCTTTAAAAATCTAGAACTACCTTTCTACATTTGGGTCCAATTAACAATGAATAGCCCTTGCTCTTGGGCTATGGAAGCTACCCTGGTTATTGAACTATAAAGAAGTTAAGCACAGCTTTCCTGGAGCAACCTTACACTTCAGCGGGGTGGGAGTTTAAACACCCCGACCCTGTGCACAGTGGCAGAAGAGCTCTGGTTTGCACTTCATGCCCTTTCCAGGGTTTCCCACTCAGAGGGAGTTCTGATTATCTGCACTTCATGCCTTTTCTAGAGTTTCCAATTCAGAGGGAATTCTAGTTGTACCCAGAGAGCAGGCTCAATCAACATCGTAACCCTACTGGCTTCCCTTCTCTATCTACCTTGTAGAATCGGCTGCATGCATTCAGTATTCATCTCAGTGGATGCTTCTAGGAAAACTCAAAACAACAACAAAACAAAACACATACTCTTACTGAAGTAAGTTCACTTGTAGGGAATCACATCAAAGTGAGGGTGCTGTAGATAAAGATGGGGTGCTGTTGCCTAGGAGACTCTGTGACTGCACACCAGATACATCTGGGTGATGACTCGATGATTGTACCTTGAGCTTCACCTTCCAGATCCTCTTTCACTTTGCTTTGTAGTACAGGGAAATTCAAGTGCAGAATGAGTCCCCTCTCCCTTCTCCTCCCCCCTTTCCCCCCCTCTTCCCTCTGCTCCCCTCTCCCCCCTCTCCTCTCATCTCTCCTCCTTACCCTCTCCCCTCTCATGTCCCTCTGTCTCTGTCTCTCTCTGTCCTTGTCTCTCTCTCTCTCTCTCTCTCTCTCTCTCTCTCTCTCTCTCACACACACACACACACACACACACACACACACGTTGAGATTGACCTCTCCTTTTGGTAGGCATGGACTAAGGCATTTGGGAACTGTGTAAGAGTACAGGAGTATTTATTGTTGGGGTTCCCGCTGGGAATGAGAAAACAAAGCAGTGACTCTGACATCATCTTAAAGCTAGAAGAGAAATGTTTGTTCAAATAACCGAGCAGCCCAGGACAGGGCTGCTGCTGCTCTTTGCAGCCACCCAGACTGGTAATCTCTTTTCTTGGTGCTGCTGACTCCAGAGACTCCAGGCCAACCTTCCTCCATGGGTCCAGACCAGGCAATAAAACAGCATCTCTTTCTTGTGATCTAAGACCAGCTCCAAGGATGTCTCTGCTTGCCCCAGTCTGAGCCCCTGGGGCTAAGGAGCTATTAGCATTCTTCCCACTAGGGCTCCATGAGGCGGAACAAGCCAACACCAGAGCGTCACTGGCTCCTTTGTGTGATCTCCCAGTCTGTTTCCTCTCTGTGTTTCAGCTGGATCCCGTGCAAGTCACATTGATTCACCTGCTGCTTCCTCCCAAGCGCTTTGGTTAAAGCCATGCTCAAACACACCTGGCTTAAAAAGTTGGTTTATTTTATGTAAGTTTTTTTTTTTTTTTTTTTTTTTTTTTTTGTTGTTTGTGCAACATGTGCATGCCTGGTGCCTGAAATGGCCAAAAGAGGGTGTCACATGTCCTGGATCTGGAGTTCAGATAATTGTGAGCCGCCATGCAGGTGCCCGGGATTGAACCCCATCAAGAATTACTTTGGAATTTTAAGTGGGATTGCATTGAATCTGTAGATTGCTGTAGATTTTGGTAGGATGGCCATTTTTACTATAGTGATTCTACTGGCCCATGAGCATGGGAGATCTTTCCATCTTCTGATATTTTCTTCAATTTCTTTGTTCATTGTCGTAAGGTGGTTTTTTTGTTTTTTTTTTTAATTCATACAAGTCTTTCACTTGCTTACTTAGACTCACTCCAGTATAATTTGTAACATTTGAGGCTATTGTGAAAAATGTTGTCTTCCTGGTTTCTTTCTCAGTTTGATTGTCTTTCGTATAAGTAGGGCTGCAGATTTTTTTGTGAGTTAATTTTATATCCAAAACTCTTTTGCTGAGAGTATTTATCAGTTGTTGGAGTTTCCCAGAGGAATAGTTTTGGGGTCACTTATGTAGACTATCATATCATCTTCATCAAAAGATACTTTGATTTTTTTCCTTTCCAATTTGTACCCTCTTGACCTCCTTCATTTGTCCTATCATCCTGGCTGCTACTGTGTTTTTATGCTGAAGTCTAGGTATCTGGGTTGGGCATGATTCTAGGTGCTGCCGATATCTGGTCTTGCCTTTGCTGGGTGGGACTTCTGTTCCTTGTTTTCTGTTGCCCTCTCTGATTCTTGTGAAAGCGCGGTAGCTGTGCGTTGCCTAGTAGGGAATTCGGAGAACTTGCTGTGTGGCCACTGGGGATTCCAGACAAAGAGTGTTTCTAGGAACTGGGAGCTGCCACTTCCAAATGGGGATGGGCTGGGAGGGGGAGAGCTAAGGGGGTACACGGGAGGGGGGAAAGCCAGGTGTTCCCGCCAGAATCTATTCAGTTCCCTGGGAATCAGGGCAGGGAATGAAGAGAAGTCACAATAGGTAGTCTGCTACAGAACTGAGGGGGTGGGGACTGGGGACCTGAAGGAGAGGAGAGGGAGGTGAGTCCACGGCTAGCTTTCTTAGCTGCCTCCCTGGCTGGAGTGGGTTGGAGACTGGATAAAGTTATGACTTGGAGGGGGGCAGGGACTGTGGGTTGGGAGGGAGATCTGTGGAATTATTGCAGAAGGGAGCAGGGAGGGAGGAGAGGCTGTGGCAGATGACTGGTTAGAGCTAGGGACGAGACTGCGGAACTGGGTTTGGAGCAGAGGAGGAGAGGTGAGGAGCTGCCCTTAGCTAGTCTGCCTGCCTTTCCGGCCGGAGAGCTGCCTGGAGCTTTCTCATTACAATTTGACTCTCTGGGGAAAATTAGCAAAAACCTCAAACATTTGGAATTGGAGTTTGTTGAATCAAATATTGGGATTTATGGAATGCCCCGCCCCCACCATGAAACCTGCTTTATTCGGGAGATATTGTTAAATAGTCTAAGTTCATTTTTGCATGGAATCCTTGAAAAGGGGGCCATTCTAGCCTGTTTTGCATTATTCCAGTTTCAGTAATGGACCACTGAGGAGAGTACCCTGTGACATTTTTGATTTCTCACTGTCTACCAACGTGGTAGCATCCTTCTTTACCACATTCATTTATTGAGCTACATAAATGTGAATTTTCTTATTTCTGAGCTTCAATAAAGGGTTATGAGTCTGGGGTCTTCTTAATAGAATTAGTACCATCATAAGAAGAAAAACCAGAAAAAGGACCCTCTAGTTCTATGAGCATGCTCAAGAAAAACCAAGACCAGTGACATACGAGGAAGTGGGCTTTATTTTGTTGTTCATGTTTAAAATGAAATTTCCCATTCTCTAACTCCTCCCAGATACTCACCACTTAACTCACACAAATCCACACCCTTTTTACTCTCATTAGAAAACAACAGGCAGGGCAGCGGCTGGAGAGACAGCTCAGCGGTTAAGAGCACTGACTGCTCTTCCAGAGGTCCTGAGTTCGATTCCTAGCAACCACATGGTGGCTCACAGCCATCTGTAATGGGATCCAATGCCCTCTTCTGGTGTGTCTGAAGACAGCTACAGTATGTTCATATACATAAGAAAGAAAAACAACAGACAACAAAAATATAAAAAATTAATAAAATAATATAATATAAAATATAAACAAACAAACTAGAACAAAACAACAAATAAACAGAAGAAAAGAGAGACAAAGAAGAAGCACAGAGACACAGACATGGAGACCAAAGCATTCGCACACATAAAAATCCCATAAAAATCACAAAAATGCAAATCATAATATATAATCTTTTTTAAAAAAAAAAAACCCAGGCACAATGTGAGACAAAGAAAAAAAAATAAAACCTTCAAAAATCACATGGAGTTTGTTTTTGTTGACCCTGGAGCCTGCCTTAAATGTAGTTTGTATACCCTTGAGACTCCAATAGAGAAACTGAATTTTCTTTTGTTATTGGTTATCGATTGGAGATAGTTTCTGGGTTGGGGATGGGGTCTTGTGTCCACTCCTCCTCTGAGCTCTGCCCACCCGGGATCTGCTGAGGTCAAGGCAGGTCCTGTGTATGCTGCTGCAACTCCAAGAGTCTGTACATGCGTTGGCCCTGTTGTGTCTAAAAGTCTCTCTTTCCTTGGTGTCCACCCTCCATGTCCATTGACTCTTAGAATATTTCTCCCTCCTGGGAGGATGGCTCTCACCAGAAGGCTGTGCTGCTAAACTAATCATGGCTACTTGCTTTCAGAGCTGTGGGAAAATCTTTTAATTAAGCCACCCAGATATTAATGGTTTGTTATGACAGTCACCAACAACCAGTTTAAGCAGTTTGAAATGGAAAACAGGGGGGATCAACTTCCTTGGGTATCTGAGACATGCCAGGACAGGGCAGGACAGGACAGGACAGGTTCCTGAAATCTGGAGGCCAGTCCGAGAGAATGAAGAGCCAGAAGTATGACCTAAGGAAGAACTGGGATGCGCCGTCCTGACTTCCTGCGAGACTGTTCATTTGGAGGTTCCCATTTCTCCGCCTCTGTTTGTTCGGTGGAAAAGGGGGCGCCAGTGTTATTAGGACCGAGACCACCCGACCAAGTAAAGGACTTGACTGGCTATAAATGTCTCATTACACAGCACTCCTTGGACTGCTCATCCCTTAATTCTGGAAAAGATGTGGTTTGAACACCCAGGGAATGAGTTACTGGGGCTTTAAGAGCTGTTTGATTTGTTAAAAAAAGCCCAGACATCTGACCATGGTTTTTCCAAGTCAAACAGCCGTTTAAATTGAAGAGGCTTTGAAGTCAGAGGCCTGCGATGCTGTGATCTGCCTCTCTCTCTCTCTTTTTCTCTCTCTCTCCCTCCTAAAATAGCAGATGAGATCAGACGAGATTTCTACAGATCCTGTTTGTGTTCCCTACATAGAAGGTAATTTCTTAAGAGCTTGCCCCATAAACCCGACTCAGATCCTATATTGCACCGAGCCCATTTTTGGGAATGCTTAGGGAAAAAAAAATTGGTTGTACTGAGAAAAATTTAAACCACACTGTTATTCCTTTCAAACGTGGAAACTGATTTTTACCCTTCACTTTAAAAATAATGACTATGATGTCATACTTTGGCAAGGTCACATAGCAAGCCAAGGTCAATGGTGATTTTGCACTCACGAAGACAGAAGTCTCTTGAGAGAATGCGAAGGTTCTAGCACTGTAGCTATCCTGTAGGAGGTTCCTACAGCATGCTTGCCTCCATGCTGCTGGCTACCTTGATGGCTTCTTACTAGTGACAAGATGCCAAGCAGCAAATGCCAGAATTCCTCTGAAGGCTCCTGTGTTTGAACACTTGTTCCCACCAAGAAGTGCTGTCCAGGGGAGATTGTGGAACTTTCTGGAACCAGCACATAGTTGACCATGTAGGGTAACAGTCAAACCTTGAGGATTATATCCACCTCAGGTTCTGGACCCGGATTTCTGCTTCCTGATCTACCAAGACATGAAGAAGCTCTACCTCAGGCTCCCTCCGTCAAAGACTACCTACCACACTACCCTAGCCTCCAGACCTTCCCTGTCACAAGGGACTGGATCCTGTGAAAATGTGAGCTGGAACAAGTCCCTGTGGCCCTAAGTTATTTCTGTGTGTTTGCTTACATCACACAAGTAAGACAAGTAGCCAACTCATAGGACACCCTTAGTGAACGCATTTGCAATGGGTGGCAGCTGGCTCAGAGTTCTTAGTACTCAGAGTATATAACTGATGTTGTCAGAAGACATCGAACTAGAACACAGAACACACTATTTGACTCAAAATCCATATTCTTTCTACTGTTATTCCACAGAGCATACCTAATGATGTCCGCATTTCTGGGAAGTTTCTATATAACTGCCAACCCTTCCATTTCTATTCTAGAAGAAAGGCCTCCCAGTGAGACTAAAAGTGAGTGCTATGGCCAGAGGCTGGGAGAGTTTTTATTCTTCTACTGTTGAAATTATTTAGGGCAAGGCTAATTCTTTAAAAAGTAGGCACCTGTGTATGCTAGGAAGGCAGGTAGGTTAGAGGCCAGGGCTCTGCTTCCCCTTAGGACAATTCATGCTACTGCAGTCAACCATCAAGGCCGTGCAGGGCTCTGCAGTGATTGTATTAACTGACGTTTGCTGAATGCCTGTTAGGTTGCAGATAAATTGTCTGGAAGAGAACTGGACCAGAGAATAAGCCATTCCACAGAGATGGGATTAGATTTCTCTGTAGCACTTGCATTAGATCAAAGTTTCTAGAGAGAGTAGGGAACGGATTCCAAACAGCCAAGAGAAAAGCACTCTGTCTGAAAAATCCAGTAGAGTGTGAAGGAAGCTTGGAACTGGTAATTGGGCTCTTTCAGTCTCAGTCTGAAGGTTTCTCACAGGCTAAAGGGCTGTGTATGTGCCCGGAGGCTGGCGACACTGGGGAGGGGGCCGGGCTACAGAGCTGTTAGGAGGAGCTAGCTGGAGCAAGTAGGTCTCCCCAGGCAAGGCTTGACTGGTATACCTGCTTCTGGTTCCCGTCTGAGAGAGAGGAAAGGCCACCTTTTTACACCCCGCTGCTACGGATGGGAGTTCAGCTACTGCATACACCCCCACCAGGATGGATTGTGAGGGGACTCTGGCCAGCCTGAGCATGGCAAACATGGCTCTGTCAGGCCTTGTCCTTCTCCCCCATTCTCTTTGCCTTGCTAAAGACCATTAGATTCCATTCCTAAAGCTGGACACCAGGGTCTCCTCCCTTATTCGGCCACTTCCTCCTCCTCCTGAGGCTGACCACCGAGGTCCAGGTATCAAAGTATTGAAATCCAACAATCAACCGCCCCCTTTGGGCCACCTAATTAACATGCGCAATTAAAATTAAACACAGCATTCCAACACAGGATTTCCTCCTTTCTCTTTATAAAGCATCATCTGCCTGTGGGCCACGCCTGTCTCCTCTCTATGGAGAGGCAGTTTGTTGTCTCCAGGACAAATACCTCCTCTCCCTGGTTCCTTTCCTGGTTTCCCTTGACCTCTCTTTTCTGTCTTTGTCTCTTTAGGGGCAAATATATCTCTTTTGTGCGGAGGACTTGGTCTTGGTTGTCTCGTGTTGATACTGGTCCTTTTGGAATGTGTCCTATGAAACTGAGCCAAAGCAGACCGACTTCCTTTCCTTGTTCTTTGGGGTATATTGCTACAGGGATGAAAACAGTAAGCAGTACTGCTCTTTGCAGTCATGTGGGAAATCCTGAGGACAGATAGTGCCAAGGCAGTTTCAGATACACAGGTATGTAGGAGCCTGGAAAGACGGCAGCAGAAACACATACTTGAGAGCAGCCTTCAAACGAACAGGATAACGTTGGGTTTGCCTGCAGATCTGAGAAGGAAGGTGGTTATCCTGATTGCTGTGTCTTCATGGTAATACTTCCAGGGTAGTCAAGTCTTCCCTTGGTCCTGAGTCTCTTAGCCGCTTGGAAGTGATAATTGAGTTCCACCAGTAGATTCCTATCTATTGGTTAGGAAATAAGTGTGGACAGTGTGACAATGTCCCACCTGCGTGAGACATGTCTGTCTCAATTGCTTGGCAGTGAGATTTTTACTGGAAGTTCAGATCTTAGCTTTCATGTCTGTGTCTGTGGCACTTGGGTCTTGCACATCGGGTCCCTTTGGGCCTGATTCTCCAGGTCCTGCATCTATAGAACTGATATTAGTAACCACGTGCATTTATAGTCATTTTTAGCTTTCAAAGCTCCTTAGCTTGCCAAGCTTTCTGGCCATCGGTGTCTGTGAGGTAGTTTTTAGGATCTCTTATCTTATGGGACTCTGAAATGTGAATTGAATTTCCTAAAGTCATACAATTAAAAATTAAGACACAAAGCTCAGAGCGTTGAAAACTAGATTTAGAACTTCTCTACTACAAAGGAATAGGTCAATGTGTGGGCTTCCATGAGACTGAGTTTGTCAAGGAGTGCTGCTCATTATTTTGGGGAGTGGGGAGAAAGATGGGAGATGGGGAGAAGGATTAGGGTGGGGGAGAAGAGTTCATTTAGCATATTTTATCACCACACCAACTGCCCATCCCCCACCATATGAAATCACTAGCCTACTTTCTGACACCAAAGATTTGCTCATTCTTGACATTCTATTTAAATGGAGCCATGAAGCACAACGTTCTTTATGATCCTTTGCTATAATAAAGTGTTTTTAAGGTATATTTGTTAAAGCAAGTGTGAGTACTTAATGTCTCTTCATTGCCAAATAGTATTCCTCTGTACAGATAATATTTTGGTTTCGTTTAAAAAAAATCTTTGTTTTAAATTACACACACACACACACACACACACACACACACACACAAAATTAAAAAAATAAATGAGTGTGTGTGCACATGTGTGAGCACGTACTCATGGAGTCCAGAAGACTATCTTGGATCCCCTGGGGCTGAGCTTACAGTGGTTTTGAGCCTCCCAACGTGGGTACCAAGAACTGAATTTGAGCCCCCTGGGAGAACAGTGTGTGCCCTAACTACTGAGCCACCTCTCAAGCTCCAGTTTTCCATTTTTCAATCTTTGTGTGACTAGCACTGCCATGAACGCTCATGTGCACGTGCTTGTGTGAATGTGTGCTAGTTTGGGTGGATGTATACGTAGGAGTTGAATTACTGGACCTTGTAAGTCTCCCTCCTTAGCCACCTGAGGCATTTCTCGAACTTTCAGGACAGGTAAACCATTTTATATTCCCAGCAGTCATGCAGGAGTCCCAGGGTTTCCACATTTTCATCCACAGCCATCCTGGTGGGTGTGAAGTGAAGCCTTAGGGTTTATTTATGCTTCTCTGATAACTAGTAAAGTTGGCCATCTTTTTATAGACATATTTGGCATTATTTGTTTGTTTTCTTTATAGAAATGCCTGTTCAAACTCTTAGTTAATTTAAAAATTGTGCTGCCCTTTTGTTATTGAGTTCCTAGTTTCTTTTCATACTGGAGGTCTGATTGTCCTATCAAATACACCATTGGCAAAACATTTTTCCTGCTCTGTGGGTTCATATTTTATTATTATTATTTTATTTATTTACATTCCAGGCATTGTCCCCCTCCCAGTACCCCCTCCCACAGTTCCTCATCCCATTCCTCCTTCCTCTTGCCTCTGAGAGGGTGCTCCCCTCCCACCAGACCTCCCCCTTCCCTGTGGGTCCATATTTCTATTGCCTTGATGGTGTACAATATGAAATATGCAATATGAAAGTATACTTCTTGGAGATCTAATTTATGATATTGTTTTAGCTTTTGCTAAGAATGGATTCCTTTGGATGAGCGGAAAAAACTGACTGAGATCCAAATCACATTAATTATTAATTGGTATAAAGTACAAAAGAAATACCTCTCCAGGGGCTTCAGTGTCTACCTCCAGGGTTTGCATAGTGATGGAAGACATGCATGTGTGATAGACATAAGAAAGACAGACACAGCTAAGAAGGATGGGAAAAGATTAACAAGAAGATAAACACAAATTTCAAATTTCAACAATTTTGTAACCAGCAGTGCTTACTGTTTCCTTATTGTGCAAATATATATAATATTCATGTATATTCCCATATATATGCTCATGATAAATAGTGTGTCTATCTGTCTGACTGTATCAACAAAAATTATCCATTCAAGAATATATTTTCGGTTCCTTCCTATTTGTTGTTTAGAATATAAAAATGTGTTATACTATTATGCACCTTTTTTTTTTCAAAACTAATAGAGCTCAAGAGTTGCCTGTATGCTTGTAGGAGAGATTGTACTTTATCTTTTCTGTGCACTCCATATACAAACAGCACTCTGATTTATATGGAAGCTTTAAGATTCCACTGAACATAACAGAGTTTCTTTAAACAAAACAAGATGTATGTAGCTTCTACCTATTACACAATTAGATTTTCTTTCTGGTCTGTTGACAGGTATTTTATGAGTAACATTTGCCATAGCCAGTAATCTGTGGCAAGAAATAGTGCTGATTTTATTAGAAAATGATTTGCCTTTCGTAGCATTTCTTCATGTACTCTGAACACTTTCTAATCATATAAGCCACATATCAAGGAAAATGCTGGGTGCAGCACAGGTGAATGAGGTCTTTCACCTCAGTGTTAGAGGGGACGCGAGAGGGTGAGCATCGGGCTTTCATGTGCATCTATATTTATGCTATTTGATGGTCATGGCTGCTCTGTACTAGGTTTATAGCTAGATGTAGTTTTATTTACTCATTGGAATTAAACTGTGAGGCATTGATGGGCTACCCATGAGAGGCCTGAGGATGGTTACAGAATGCAAACAGTCTTAATCTCTTAATCGGAGGTTCAACCAGACTCATATTTTTGGGAGAAGACCTCTTTATTAAATGATTTCAATTTAAATAGGAAACTGCTGTATTCAAGAATGAATCTCAAGTGTAGCTTTGAAATAAACCAAGGGCAGGTTATAATTTTTTTTAAACCTTCCCCAATTAGTTTCAATTTTTTTCTTTCAACTAATTCTATTTTTTTTTTTTTTTTAAGAATCTAGCAAAATTTCTCCTATGGCTGACCCTTCTTGTTTAACCCACTTTCCCAGAGTTTGAGCCAGCATCACTTCACTAGAGAGAAAAATGAGTTCCCTGCTTTTGGCAACTATCAATTGTGGACAGCTGTTTGGCTAGGGGTTTTTTTGTCTGGTTTGAACTTGTACAGCTCTTGTACATGCTGTCGCAGTCTCTATGAGTTTGTGTGCATCGGCCCTGTGGCGTCTCTTTCGTTGAAGTCATCCACCACCTCTGGCTCTTAGTATCTTTCTGTCTCCTCTTCCACATAGATTCCCTGATCCTCAAGGGTAGGACTTTGATGATGACATCCCATTTAGCACTGAACGCTCCCAATTTGTGGTTCTTTAATGCTAATAACTATTTATTGCAAGAGAAAGCATCCCTGATGAGAGTGTCTTAATTCATGACCATGGCAACTCTTAGAAAAGAAAGCATTCAGTTGGAGACTTGCTTACCACTTTAAAGACTTAGTCCATTATCATCATGGAGGGGAGCATAGAGAGCTACACCCTGAGCCACAGAGAGTAGACAGAATAAGACCGGGCCTGCCTTGTGCTTTTGAAACCACAAAGCCCTCCCCCTCCCATTACATACTTCCTCTAACAAGGACACACCTCCCAAACCTTCTAATCTCTTCAAAGAGTTCCACTCTCTGGTGACTAAGCATTCAGACACGTGGGCCTAGAGGAGCCATTCTTACTAACCACCACAGGCTCAGGGTTCTTGAAGTCTCTTTCTGGAAATCCTCCAGCTTCTCAGATTTGATTGTCTCTTTTCATCTGCTCAGTTTTGGAACTGACTCTTTGTTTCCATCATTTCCTGAAAGCAGAAGCCCCATTTATTCCTGGATTTCCCATCATTTTCTCTCCTGGGTCTAATCCCTAACTAGATAACCCTGAGTGTTGTATGAGATGTCCAGTTGTTCGGGTCTTGTGCTCAGAAGGGTCCTGAGCTTGGCTCACTGCTCCACTGTCACGGTCAGTGATTCGGACTTTGTCTGAATATATTTTGAACAAGGGGTGTAAATTTTCATTTTGCATAAAAACCTGTAAGTTCTGTAGTTCATCCTGTCTATGACATAAGGCCATGAACCAAGTCTACCCTTTGCTTACTGCAATGGTTATTCCTGCATCATTAGACTGGCTGGAGACCTTACACAAAGGACTACCCTGTCACTGCTTGAGATAGTGAGGTACAATTATGCTCCTCACTGGAAGAAATTATGGCACTTGCTGGAGTTACCATGTGAAGGCGGGGTTTGAAAACTAATATAACGAAGTAAAAGTTACAATGGTGGAGTTAATGTTGGTGTAATCTTCCATTCTCCTAAATAACATTGAATAAAGAGAAAGAAAAGGAATAATGAAGTGGGAAGGGTACCAGCTACTTCCTCAGTCTGGAGGTCCTGAATTGGTACAGTGACAATTAAAATGGGATGGGAGTCTGGAATTCTGTGGTTACTAAACAACATCAGGTTTTTACTTCTTGTAACAGTGACTCTTATTGAATAAAAGTAGAGCACAGTAAGAACCACTCAGCCTTTATCCCGAGGCAAAGAACAACGTGAGAGAGTAGCTTCAAAGAGACAGCCCCCGGAGGAAAAGAGGTGGTTTGGATTTGAACCCTGCATGTGCTTGTCTCACTCTCATCTTGGTCGTTAACTGGACTAGACCCGCCATATCTCTAAGAGATTCATATAGCACAGTTCTGTGTATGTCCATGAGGATGTTTCCAGAAAGGATTGATGTATGGAGAGTGAATGAGATATAACATCAATGTGGACAGAACCATCAAGTAGGATGGGGACATAGGTAGAGGTAAAGTGGAAACAGAAAGCAGTCAACACTAGAAAGCCCCATCCTTCCTAAGAGAGTGCTGCGGACATCTGATACCATCTCCCACCAGTGTGGACTCGCACCGGGAATACTCCAGAGACATCTCATTCCTTGGACAGGCTCTATGTCATTGGCCCTTCTTCTCCTTAGGCGTCCATCATCTTCTGTAAAAGTTTACTATGTTATGTTTTGTGTATGGATGTTTCGATTGTGTGTACATTTGTGTACCACATGAGTGCCGGGTGCCCAAGGAGTCCATAAGAGGGCATCGGATCTCCTGGGATTGACGTTAAAAACAGCTGTGAGTCCCATGTAGATGCTGAGAATTGAACCTGCCTCCTCCGGAAGAGCTGTCAGCGCTCTTCACTGCTGAAGCATCTCTTTCACCCTGGCTTCCAGCTTCTTGGACTGGGCAGCTGTCAAGATTCTCTGCCTCTGCAGCATGCACGTGACCACATGACCACTCAGCCTCCGACTGGGTAAGGCAATCCAATAAATGTAACCAATATACCATTAAATCTAGTTTATTTAATCAGCTAAATCCAAGAGCCACTTTGCTTTATAGACGGCGAGAGGCTGGGCAAGCAGCCATGAGCACATCACTTGTACTAAGCCATAAAGCCTACTCTTGGTTTCTCCACGACATATAATAAGGAGCCATACAGTCCCTACTCATATGATAACTGCTATTGTAGGTGTTTACTACATGCTTTGTATATTCTGTAATTTCTATCTCATGGTGAGATACTTTGATAAGTATCTGCTATAGACAGAGACACTGTATGCTATAAAGGGTGATGCTATTAAGTCACATGATAGGCGGGAAGAGGAATCATTATTGAAAGCCAGCCCTGTTTATCTCCAGAGCCTGGACTCTGAATCAATGTCTTATTCTTTTCTTAAAGGGGCTAAACTTCTGAGTTAGTCATATTTTTCAGCAGGCTTTTCTAGTCAGTCTTTTTAATATTCATATATGATAACCACTAAAATAGCATCATTTATTTCCTGCTGAGCAAAAGCAGTGAAATGCGTTTCTCACTCCTCTGTCCCTATCGTTTGCTCTTTCATATTTATACACCGATCCATTTATACAGAAGCCCACCTACTTTCTTGCTCTTTCATATTTATAGATTAAAATGTTAAACCAAGTAAACGCCCCACACGGTGATTAATTACACTAAAATTAAAACGTTTACCATCTGCACTGCTTTGCCAGTCCCATTCAGCTACAGAGAGAGAGGGAGAGGGAGAGAGAGAGAGAGAGAGAGAGAGAGAGAGAGAGAGAGAGAGGAAGAAGAAGGAGGAGGACGAGGAGGAGGAGGAAGAGGCAGAGGCAGAGGCGGAAGAGGAAGAAGGAATGAAGACCCTTCGTTGCACACACCAAGTTACTGACAGGGAGGGACTAATGAGGTAGCTGCTGCTCTAGACCAGAATCTGATCACCAAGAAGGATGTCTTTAGTGGTGAAGAATGAAGAACCGTTCAAGAAGGGAAGGTGTGTGTTCCTAGATGTGTCCAGAAAGTACTGAACAATAGCAGGAAGCTGAGAGAGTCGAGTGGAATGTCAGAATTACAGCTGGCAATGCAAAATAGAAGACTGCATCTGAGGAGCAGATGTAGGGCCCAGCGCTCTCACATCAACCTCAGCTTTCTCAAGAGCAGGCCTGAGATGTGAGAGAAGGAGCGCCAGTGGCCCAAAGGCACGGCTCAGTGCTCCAGAGCACGCACTGTTCTCACGGAGGACCTGAGCTCTGTCTCAGTGCCCACATCAAGTGGCTCACCATGGATCCTCTGCTATAATTAAAAAAGTATCCTTCAAAAGGGGGAATGCTGAACTGGGAATCATGCGGGCCCAGAAGAAGAGGGTGAACTCAGTGGATGGTATTCAGAATAAACGGGTCTACACAGTCTTTCACTTATCGGTCCAGATATTGAAGCACAGAATGCTGATATTTAAAGATGAGGAGTTGCCTGCATACGCACGTGTGAGCGCGTGTCTCCATGGCATCCAGAAGAGGTCGTTACCTCCCTGGATCTGGAGTATGAGGGCTGTGAGTCTACTCTGGGTGCTGGGAGCCAAACTTACAGCTTCAGCAAGAGCAGTACGCCAGGCTAACCTCACGCCATCTTTTCAGCACCCCCCCCCCACACTAAGTTTAAGTGGTATTTTTTATAACTCTTGACTTCTTACAGAAAAGGGATTTGCCCATGGCAACATTCCCCTTTGTCCCCAAGGCAGTGATCTCTTCTATGAGGGGAACAGGGAGTAAGTAGAGGAGGGGTTTAGGCAGTGTCTCTTCAGACCCTAATCCATGGCCTGGTTGCTATAAGGAAGGGCACAAAGAGCCAGTGTGGGGAGGGCCACCTGGAGGCCAGCCTCAAGCTCACTCTAATGCCTTTGCTACAAAAGCTATGGAGCTCCTACTCTGTCCCTCAGCCAACCTCTGGCGACATTCTGCATTGATTCTTTGATTAGTCGTTGCATAAACGAGGGACTGAAATCCACTAGCAACCCGTTAAACACCGGTGTAGAATGTGGGATGTGCGGAAAATCAGATTAGTCTATAGTCAGACTTCACATACCTAAGGAGAGAATGATCTGAGAGACACACCTAACACATTGGCACCAGTCTAGTACCCAGCCCAGCGCTCATTTCATCAGCATTGCCATGACAGCACTCACATTCTATGTCTGGAAAAGTTTTGGGGGGTTCATTTTTAAATATCACTCACAGGGAATTTTAACATTTTGATTTTAGCGTTGATTACCGTTATGGCCACCACTATCTTTCTTCTATATCTAACACCCTCTAAGACCTTCTGAGCCAATGCAGGGATTGCTTTCCCTCTACATCGTCACTCTACGCTGGGCCACCGGGTTCTGCTACATCTTAGTTGTTCTGTATTGCTATAGTTAAATGCCTGTGACTGAGTACTCTAAAGAAATGAAGTCGATGTCGCCTCATTTGGGAGGCTGAATATTTAAGATCCAGGAGTCCCACCCCTCTGCCAAGGGTCCTCTGTCTGTAATAACAAAGGCAGATGGAGTCAGGTAGTAGGAATGCCTAAGAAAGCAGCCTGGAGGAAAGGCACCATGTGGAGAGGGAGAGGTGAGGCTGAATCAAGGAGTCCAAGCTTTCATGGTTTCAACCTGTTCTGATTTCTTAGCAATCTTGAAAGATTAGTGTTAATCCCCCTCAGGGGCCTAACCAACTTCTTAAAGGCACAGCCTCCCTACTCTATCACCTGCCACACTAAGGACCAAGCTCCTGCATGGGTTTGGAAGGGACAAACCTTATTCACAGTATAGCATACTCCCTACTGGGCCTATCACCAGTTGTGTGGTCTTGAAGCAGTGAAGTAACACCTCAGTGTTTCCAAAAAAAATTTACTGGAGTGAGGCAGTAAACAATAATCCCAGAGTCATGAGTATGCTCAGTTTAAACAATGGCATGGTCAAAATCATCACAGCCAATGAATCAGAATCATATACCCTTACCTAATGTCTGTACCACCCTCCTAGCAGATCCATGGTTCATTGAGACAGTTGATGAATGACTTCATGGATAGACCCTCTTTATACACACACCATCTCTTAAATGAATGTAACCTGTTCCCTGTGGGCTGAGAATGATGACAATCATTCAAATCAAATAGCTTTGACCATAGCAAGAAATCTGTATCCAAATAATAGTGCCTACAGTTCATTCCTTGGTGCAGCAGAACTGTCAGCTCTTAGCTACCATGGAGGTAAAAATCCTTTGGTGATGTCTAACACTTGTTCTTATTTTAGGTTTGTACCACAGTAAGAGCCAAGATTTTAAGCTCTACTAAAAACAAAACAAACAAAAAGACTTTACCTTTTTTATGTTCATTTAATAACATGTCCATCATTTTATGATTAGTATAAAATTATATATTGTGTTGAATATAATAAAAATTTTAAAAAAAGAAAGAAATCTTAAACAGTGGCATGAATTTCCTGTATTTTTTGTTTTAAAGAGACTTCTTGCCGGGCAGTGGTGGTACACGCCTTTAATCCCAGCACTTGGGAGGCAGAGGCAGGCGGATTTCTGAGTTTGAGGCCAGCCTGGTCTACAGAGTAAGTTCCAGGACAGCCAGGGCTACACAGAGAAACCCTGTCTTGAAAAAAACAGAGAGAGAGAGAGAGAGAGAGAGAGAGAGAGAGAGAGAGAGAGAGAGACTTCTTGCTATTATAACTTATGAATGTTTACACTCAATAGCATCAGCTATAGCCTACTTGGTTAGAATCTTTACCTTGAGTCCTTTCTCTCAGAACAGTGACCATAGTTGTTTAGACTATCCCAGATGAATTTTGTAAAACAGATGATTAAAACTTATCCATGTCCTGATATTTGCATGGTATACTTATATCATTGGCTTTCCGGTTGTCGTGGTTAGCGTTTTACTGCTGTGAACAGACACCACGACTGTGGCAACTCTGATAAAGGGTAACATTTAATTGGGGCTGGCTTACAGGTTTAGAGGTTCAGTCCATTGTCTTTACGACAGAAGCATGGCAGCACATAGGCAGGCATGGGGCTGAAGAGCTGAGAGGGCCACCTCTTGTTCTAAAGGCAGCTGGGAGAGGACTGGCTCCCAAGGGGTAAGGAGCAGAGAAGAAAGTCTCATTGCCTCCCCCCAGCCCCACTGTAACACACCTCCTCCGACAAGGCCACACCTCCTAATAGTGCCACTCCTTGAGCCAGGCATATTCAAACCACCACACCAGTTGTTCTCTGGGTATGTGTTTAGAAAGGAATTAACACCGAAGGACTGACTGATGTCTTATGAATGACTTGTGTGCAGAGTCAACCCATGACTAGATTCTGGACTCTTGGGTTTTTGACTCTTAGGCATTTTGTACAAACTATTTGACACTCTACGTGACTTATTTCCTTCTGGGAGCCTAGCAGGTTGGTAAGTTCCAGGGAAAGAATGCAGTGTGACTGTTCTTAAAAAAAAAAAAAAAAAAAAAGAATCCTGAACCTCTAGTATCAGTGAGCTTTTCTGGTAGACAGCATTTTATGTTCACTGACATAAATCATTGCTGGGAAAATGAAGACTGTCCTGTGTGGCTCCACTGGGCAGAGAGAATAGGCAGCCTGCTGCTGCTTCCTCCAGACACTGCACCATTAACAGCTTTGCTATATTGATTTTCTATGTATCTTTTGGCTGTGATAACTCGTAGGTATGATTATCATTAGACAATGAGTCATGCAAATTCTCTAAGGGGGCCGTTGATTCCAAGGTTGTCATGGGAATGCCTAATACAACATTTTCAAAATGTTTGCCATTCCATGTCCTACTTTAGGGGTGGTTCCGGGATGGACAGGGTACTGTTCTTATGCTGTGTACTAATTTCTAATTCCCCACTGACTAAAAACAAGAGCTGGCCGTGCTAATTGAACCAGCATATAAAGATACTATTGCTTTTTGGCCAAACATTCTCTGAACAACAATATTATAGAAGAATGGCTTTCAGGCTTTACATTTAAGCCTCAGAATGTACTGAAAATCCCTTATGTATTAAAACAAAACAACAACAAAGCCCCACCTTACAGAAGACTATTGCTAGTGTTCCAGCATAAGACAGCTGACATCCAAGAAGCCTTTGGAGTCTTGCCTGTGAGCGAGTGCTCCTCTCTTTTTGATATAAGCAGGGAAATATGATGCAAAGTTTACTGTTCTAAAAAATCCATGTCACAGATATGACCATTCTAGATGCTCATCTCCTCAGGATGCTGAGGAGGTAAAATCATTATCTCATAATTTACTAGGACTCATAAGCTGAACTGTGAAATCAGACAGGTCTTTAGCCTGAGAACAAGACCCAGGGGTGCCCAGTGGAGGGCCAAGCTGAGGCCTCCTGCTGCGTCTCTCTGTTTTCCCCCAGGACATCAAAGGCAAAGCAGGGAGTGGGTTGCATTTCAAGCTTCTATTATGAGAAGGCTTTTATTGCAGGTCATTGTGCAAGAATGTGCAGGGTGTTTCCTCTCCACTTTATACACCAGAAAACGCATGCGCATACGGTTTCAGGTTTGGCTCCAAGCCTGCCTCTTTGTCACACCATACTGGATCCATAACTGTTAACCTGCGTGTCCTCTGTTCTTGGACCCAACAGTCCAGCTTCCTGATGTCTCTTGTGGTCACTAAAGTCTTTTTACTCAGAATAAAGAATGGTTGGATGGCTCTGTGTGCATATCCTGCAAGATATAGGGCAGTTAGGGGAGAGACATACAACACCCCTTCTCACACATCAAAACCTAGGTTACCATGTAGCCAAAAATACCCTCGGCGGCCTAATAGTCCTTGCTAAATTGGGCACATAGGAGATGTGCGTAATTACTGCTGGTCACTGCTATCCAATAGGCATTTTGCTGTGTGTGACCATTTCCTAGTCAGTCCAATGCCTTTGTCGACATTTTTGAACTCTGAGAAGAGAAGCTGTGATCCTGATAGCTGCTTGTCAGCCTGAGATTCCTAATTGCCTCAGTTTTCCTGTGTTCTCCGAGATGCGCTCCAGTGGATCCGTAGAACACTTCCTCTTCCCTGCCAGTCTCTGATTATCCGCATCAGCTTGCAATGCAGCAGCTGCCTCAGCTCCAACTATCACACCCCCATTCCTCCAGTGCACGTTAGCAGCCCAGCAGAGCATGACTGACTATACACCCTGGCTCCAAGTCGCTGAGATTACTCTCCTCAAAGGGCGGAGGGGTGGAAACTGAAGGTAGGACAAAGGTCGTTGCTGTAAATACCCAATTGACTAGGTGTATGGGGCCCCAACACCTGGCCTGTGTTTGAACAGCAGAGATAGCATGTCTTTCTATTTACAGTCATTCCTTCTCCCATGCCTCAGAGATGGAGAGAAAGTGTGTGATTCCTAGCACTGGCAACAGGAATGCTGGGAAGAAGAGGGTTTGACTCTTGATGGGAAGAAGGTGGAATTCAGCCAGAGCAGCCAGCATATGGTGAGGAGCAGACTAAAATCAACAAAGGAAGTGGGCCACATGCTGACAAAGACCAAGACACATATCAGGTTTGGGCTGGGATTGAGCTCAGGAGTTCTGTGTTGAGATTATTAAAAGGAGACTTCAATTTAGCTAGTGTGATTTAACCCCTCATTCTCTTTAATTAATCGACCTCTCATTTATTTTGGTATGGAGGATCATACTCAGGACCTTGCATATGTAGAACAGGTCATCTATGACTGACTTACATCCATGGCTGAATTCCTAGGACTGGGCAGAGCAGTCTAAGGTGATAGCGCTCAGGAAATGAGCCTTACTCTGTGGAAATGAAAGCTGATGCCTGGACTGAGAACTCTGCCACACTGTGATCCAAACCAGGGCAGCCACCTGGAGGAACAATTCAAAGCCCGTTTGCATCACACTGAAGTTGTTGAATTGCAAGATTTTTCCGGGTGTCTGTGCAAAGAAGAGTTAACAATGCAGGCCTGAGCACACTTTTGTAGACAGACTACTTACAAGGTTGTCTGGCTCTTGACCTGAGTCTGGGAACTTGAGGTTGAAAAATATAAGGGTAGTTCTGATGTTGAGGCCCTGTTTCCCAGTTGGTTCTTGTCTGTCAGTAAAGAAAGTCATGGGCCAAATGCTGGAGGGGGAAAGGGGAGGGATAGGCTGGACTTCCAGGTCCTTGGAAGAAAGGAGGGATGCAAGGAAGGAGAGAGTTTGTTGTACTGGAGACAGGAGAACTAGGCAACTATGTGAGGTCACAGGAGGAGTGTGGCTGCTCCTACAGTGGTTAGAGATGTCTAGCAGGGCCAAGATCCAACTGACCAGCTAAGAGCAGGGCAGGGAGGAGGAGGTAGGAGTAATGATAAGGGCACACTTTCCAGGAGTGAGATAGTAGTGTCCAGCAATTGTGTCAAGAAGGCAAATTGAAAATGAGCAAGTGTGTGTGTGTGTGTGTGTGTGTGTGTGTGTGTATGTGTGTGTGTGTGTGTGTGGTGTTATTTGTGGATTTAAGGGAAGCTGGGAGGAGCCTGGTGGCACACCCACTTCTCAGGGCTAAGGCTGGTAGTACAAAACTACACACAACAGAAAAATGCCATCTTACCCCAGAAAGGGGTCTTCGCGCCTTCTCAGGGTCAATCGTCCCATGATGCTCTTGTTGCCAATTTCCCTCTCCCTCTGCAGGGCAGCTCCACCACCTCCTTATACATCCCCTCAAAGCTCCAGAAAATACCCACCCACGTTCCCCGCCCGTCTTCAGCGCCCTGTCGTATTACTATACGACAGTATATCATGTGTTTGCCACTTCCTCTGCTCTCACTGTTCATCTCCAGAGGATACTGACATGGCTTGCATGTCGTTGCATTCCTGTCGCATAGCAAATAACCATGATACAGCTGGCGCTTTAAGCGGGTAACAAAAACAACAGAAAAAAAATAGCCAGAAATTGGAAGGAGCCCAGATATCCCTCAAAAGAGGAATGGATACAGAAAATGTGGTATATTTATACAATGGAGTACTACTCAGCAATTAAAAATAATGAACTCATGCAATTTGTAGGTAAATGGTTAGATCTGGAAACTATCATCCTAAGTGAGCTAACCCAATCACAAAAGAATACACATGAAATGCAATCACTGATAAGTGGATATTAATGAGCCCAGAAGCCCTAAATACTCAAGGCACAATTAGCAAGTCAAATGACTCCCAAGAAGAAAGGAGAGGACCCTGGGCCTGTAAAGATTAAATCCAGTATTGTAGACCCAGAACAGAGAAATCGTGTGTGTGGGGGGGGAATGTGTGGGGAATAGCAGGGGGGGGAGAGGAATTATGGGACATATGGTGGGGGGTAACTGGGAAAGGGGAAAGCCTTTGGAACGTAAACATAGAATATAGAAAATAAAAATTAAAAAAAAAAAGAAATGCTTGTCTGACAAAAAAAAAATAGACGAACAAATAAAAACTGTCAAGAAATGGAGTTTTCATTTACTCCCTTTTCCCTTTGGCACAAACTGGAAGACTTTTTTTTTTTTTTAAATTCAGGATTATTAAATATTGTGTTTGGTGGCAGTTTTACAAGATTTTGGGGAGAATTAAGTGCACAATATGCTTATAGTTTTAATAATCACTAATTAAGTGTGTGAGTAGTTCTCAGCCATCAGATATTTCTACTACCAGGCAGTAACTTCTCCAAGATACTTCCTCATGCATTTAATGATGGAAAGGTACTTTGGACATTAGAACAGAGTGCCCGAATACACATCGGCAGTTCATACACATGCTCCCCTCTGGTTTCTCATGGAGAGCTGGATTAAGGTGCTTTGTGAATCATCTCCCTTCATTTCCTCCTAGCTTAGCAGAGGTTAACTGTAAATTTAGGGTTGGTTGTGTAAGAGCCAAGACCCAAGTAATTCTTCCTACTTGCATCAAAGTCTGGAATTAACTCTAGTGTTCCCTCTTGTATAAGTTCCTTTGGAGAAGATTGTTCTCCTTCCTTCTCTTTATATCTTTGCTTCCACGCCAGGTATGTAACAACCTTGGGGTTTAAATACTTTGGAGAAAAGGAATGAGATTAGCTTTGGATCCAAACAATAAGGAGGAAGACAACTGGAGAAGTGTGTGAACATGCTGCCGTGGACTGGTAAAGGACTCACTGCTGTCCCAGGCTGAATCGCACTGCAGTACACACCCACGTGCAGCAGTTGCCACTCAAAGCACAGGCACTGGGTAAGCCACATAGACAATCTGCCTCCAGGTCACTTCAGCGAAGGAACCTCAGTTCCCAAGGCTTTCTGTAGAACAGAGTTTGCAAAACAGATTTCTGTCCAGTAGCACAGGATCTGCATCTGCGATGCTCTCTCTAGCCAGCAAGGCCTCATCAAGCTACTAGCCCCTTCGGTTTCTTTCATTGCACCTTAACATAACTAGAGGTTAAACGTTCCTCCTCTTGCTCCCATATCCTTAGGCTCAAATACAAGTAGATCCTACCTTTAAAGTGGGATCTTTTCCTCTTTTCCCCTTTTCCCCAGAATGTTTTATGGAAGATCTTTCATTGTTCTCTGTAAGCAATGGCCACTACATATTGATACATATTGGGTACCCACAGTTAACCATGGTCTAAAAATGATAGATAGAAAATTTTAGAAATAAATAATTCATACATTTTATTTTTGTTTTATTTGTTTTTGTTATTGTTATTATTATTATTATTATTATTTTAATTTATTTACATTTCAAGTGTTATTCCCTTACCCGGTTTCTCCCTATCCTGGAAACCCCCCTCCTATCCCCACTCCCCCTGCTTCTATGAGAGTGGTATTCATCTACCCACCCACCCACTCCCACCTCCCCACCCTCCATTCCCCTACACTGCAGCATCTATCAAACCTTATTCCCATTCTGGGTGGCACAATAAAGTCTAGCCTGGGAACAGACTGCCTGGAACCTGGATCATCCTTCTACCTTGCGTATCCACTTTGTATGCATCACCTGACAGGTACTTCTTCCTAACCAACTTGGTTGTCATAGTAACTGTGCTGCGATCACAGTGTTTTTTCTTAAGCAGCCATGACTTTAACCAGTGGTCTGAAGTACAGGTACAGTAATTGTTAGCTTCAGAAGCGGTTTACAGCCAGCCTCTAAATCCAGGGATGGCATTATCCCTAGGCAACAAGTACCCTCCTGTGTTTGTTGACATGGCAACCGTCTCACACTCACCCCTGCGCATGCATCACCTGTTTCCTGCATCACCTACGTGCATCACCACCTGAGTCACCTACATCATAGCCCAGATAAAAGACACAGACCGCGACCCATAGCTCTCTTCTCTTTTCCTCACTTCATCTCCTCTTTCAACAAAGACCTCCCAAAGTGAGAATTTGGGAGTGATTTTGGCATGATCTGCCCAGGAATAAGGCACTTTTCAACTAACAGTAGGGTTAGCAATTCAGATAAGGATGCTGGTCATGTTGAAGAGAGGGAGAGGGAGTGTGTGTGTGTGTGTGTGTGTGTGTGTGTGCTATTGTTCATCTCTTACTGTACCTAAATAGAGACTAAATATTCCCACAACTATGCACAGGAAATACATAGCGGGAGCAGAACTTGTTACTAACTAGGATTTCTAGCTGGACTGTGTCCCCTGAAGAAAAGAGAAAGGACAACTGCATTCATTTTAAAGCCATTCCCGTCTTTTATTCTCTAGGACACACAGGGAAAATTTACAGGTTGCATCATGGGCATCTCTGCCCTTCATCACAAGAGTCTGTCGCCAGTGACCTTGGCCACAGAAGAAAGGGTCCTTAGACCGGAGGAAGGGTCAAAGCCTGCTATTGAAACTGTTGGAGAAGCCACTGGATAGTTGAAAGGTCAGGTCTGCTTGGTGATGAGCTGAGCATCATGGGCGAATAGCTCGCTGAGCATCATGGGCGAATAGCTCGCTGAGCATCATGGGCGAATAGCTCTCAGACATTCTTCTGCATTAGAAACTGTACTTTCCCTCCACTGCCCACTTACAAACACTATAAATGTAACAACTTGTTGTTTTGTTCTTAGAGAAGGCATTGCAACTTGCAAGCATTTATTTTAATCTTTCTCTGACTTAACAAGAGTAGCATAAGTATATTTAAAAATTAACTTTGATTTCTTTATTCTATTGAATGGATACATTTTCTTCTTTTTCTTGTGTGTGTGCGCGTGTGGTGTGTGTGTATGTGTTTGTGTGTACGTGTGTATATGCGTTTGTACATGGAGGCCTGATATCACTGTGGGGTGTCTTCCTCAGTCACTTTCCAGTTTAACTTTCAAGACAGTCTCTCATTGAACCCAGAGCGCACCAACTGGTCAGTCTGGCTGGCCATTGGACTTCAGGGATCTGCCTCCTTTCCCCACGCTCCAGAACTATGGTTTCATATGTATGCATACATCTGTCCCTGGCTTCTATTAGGTGCTGGAGATTTGAACTCAGGTCCTTATGCTTATCGGCAAGGACTTTACTGATTAAATCAGGTTTGGAAACATCTTTTTTTTTTCTGCTTATAATTTTTAAAATTGATTATTCATGAATTTCACATCATGCACCACAGTTCTACTCATTTTCCAATTCTTTCATATCTGCACACCACTCTTTTTATCTACCTGCCCAAAGAAAATAAAACAATTAAAATTAAATCTAAAAAAAAAAATATCGTCTAGTGGGAGCTATGGCGTGCCACACAGTATATACTGTTTTGTCTAAACCGTTACTTGTAATGTTCATTTCATTGAGTCATTAGTTTGGTTCAAGGCCTCTCTTTGCTACACTAATGGATCCTCACCAGGACCCTTCTCAGATATCCTGCTGTTGCCCTGAGTCATGGAGATGCTGAATTTTTGGTTCTGCAGAATCAGCTCATCGGCCATCTCTCCCTCACTGCCCCAGCAACGGGTGAGGCCTGCTCTTCCTTTCCCTTGACACTAGAACCAGCTCTCCCTGGCTGCTCAGGTGAGGGGCAGGGCCAGCTCAGCTCAGCCCTTAGCCATCAGCATGGCCGCAGGCGGCAGCCCAGATGTCCTCATGATCTTTGGTGAGCCACAGGCAGTGACACAGAGCCTTGCTTTGGTAGGGCCATGGATACAGACATGGCCTCTGCAGCAGCACAAGCCCAGGCACCACCATGGCTCTGGGTGGCAGAGCAGGTCTCTCACATCAAGCTATTCCTCACAGCCACTGTGTCTCCAGTTCTGCCTCTCTTCACAGTACACAACTGCTCAGCTCTTCTTTCTTTCCCATCTTTCCGACATATACTTGCTTATTACAGTGGTCCTTCAGGATGGGCCTACGACCTCTGGCTGTCTTATACCCGGGTCTGTATGTGTACATTTCTTAATGTAGCTTAAAAGTACCATGCAGCCGAGTAGAAAACTCAGCTAAAGCAAACAAGGATGGTTGTTCTGCTTTTTGTACCCAAGGGACAATTGTTAGCATCATCTGGACTAGATGCATTTCTGAAAAACAACATCAGCAACAACAGCACAGCAACAACAAGAGAAACAATAGTAACAACAGCAAAAGCAACATCCACAGTAGCAGTAGCAACAGCAACAACAGAAGCAATAGTAACAACAGCAAAAGCAATATCCACAGTAACAGTAGCAACAACAACAACAGAAACAATAATAACATCCAAAAACCAAAAATGGTGTGATTTAGTCCAGGTCCAGTTTTTAATTATATATGAAATAATAATATAGATTAGTAGAAAGTCCCATTAATAAGGTAATAAATTTCATCTATATCTCTGAAGGAGCAGATAAGATTATGTGGATTTAATCTAGAAATATCTTTTGCATTTGCTAAGGTATGCATTTTAGGATATTTAAAATATATTCATCTGGTCTGTATGAAGTTAATTTGCTTTAGCATTTCCTGGAAATGTTCATGAAGTCAGCTCTGTGCACTTACAATAAAAAGGATGGTTTACCCCTTGCCATATTAAAGGGATAAGAGATCTTGATACTCTACCTGATAATTTTCAGATAAGTGTCATTACGCAAGAATTGGGAGACCTACCAGTTTTTTGTGTGTGTGTGTATGACACATTTACTTCTCAGCCTGAATATTAAACTCTCATTACAGTATTGTTCATTTAATGCTTAAATAATTAAGTTAGTTATTTCATTGGCCAGGTAATTGTATGAAAAGAAATATTTAGTTGTTAGCTAGAGGTTTTATATGCTACCAGCTTCTCTAGCCATAAGACCTTGATCTGGGTTCAAATACTTTTCTACATTCAGAGAAAATGACACAAATGTATATGTGTATGTGTATGGGTATGTGACTGTGAATGTGTATGTATATATATACATACATATACATATAAATAAATGTATACGTTTGTCCAAAGCTGGAGAAAAGGAAATTCCCAGTCTGCCCTGCTGTGCCCACAGCACTGTTACAACTTACAGAAGAGTGGAACTAAAGCCAGCAAACATGCAGCTGTCATTTAGCTGTGGTCCTAGACACATGAACAGACAGAGAGGATTTATCATGGTTCTACTCAGCACAGTATTTTCTACAGGCTTCCCGTGGTGGTTTGAGTGAGAATTGTCCACAAAGGCTATGAATATGACTGCTTGATTCCCAGTTAGTGGAATTGCTTGAGTAGGATTAGGTGTGGCCTCACTGGAGCAAGTGTGGCCTTTTTGGAGTGTTTTAGGGGTGGGCTTTAGGATTTCAAAACCCCATGCTGGGCCCAGTTTCTCTTTTCTCTCCGCCCCTCCCCTCCCCTCCCCTCCCCTCCCCTCTCCTCTCCTCTCCTCCCCTCTCCTCTCCTCTCCCTTCCCCTCCCCTCCCCTCTCCTTTCCTCTCCCCTCTCCCCTCTTCTTCTCTCCCCTTCTCCTCCCCTCTCCTCCCCCTTGCCCTCCCCTCCCCTTCCCTCCCCTTCCCCTCTCCTCTCCCTTCCCCTCTTCTTTCCCTCTCTGTCCCTCTTCGTTTCCCTCTCCCTCTGCCTGCTGCCTGAAGATCATGTTGTAAAGCTCTCAGCTGCTACTCCAGCACCATGACTGTCACCTTTCTGCCATGATTATGGACTACCCCTTAAAACTGTAAGCAAGTCTTTATTTAAATAATTTATTTTATAAGATTGGCTATGGTGTCCCTCAATAACAATCAAACAGTGACAGTGACTAAGACAGAAGTTGGTTCTGGGGATTGAAGTATTTATTGATCAAGTGAGAGTCTTGACCATGCTCTTATTTAGAGGAATGTGGAATATGTTGAGACTTTGGACTAGAAAAGCTGTTGAAACCTTTTGCGGGGTATAAGGGGCCATCCTAGTAGGGGTCCTGCTCAAGAGGTTTCAGAGGGCAAGAATAATAGCAAGTGGCCTGGAGACCATTATTGTGATATTTTGGAAGGAAATGTGGCTATTTTTCACTCCGTTCCAAAAGAAAAAAAATCTGCCAAAGACTAAATCGAAGAGATTTGGAGAGGAGATTTCAAGGAAACCGAGCATTGACTGTGTCACGTGGTTTTTAGCACTCACTCTCATGCACTCCACGATGAAAAGGAGCAAGTGGGGCAAAGAGAGCTACAAATGTACAGTGTGAAGGAGCAAAGGACCACCAGGAAATGTAGTGTGGGAGCCACGTCCTGCGCCCAAGCTGATGAGACGTTCAAAGCTAAGCCCAGCGCTAAGTGGAGTAAAGGATGCGCTAACCTCAGAGAAAGACCCCACCTGACTAAGCCTGCGTCACGTGAAGTGAAGGGGCTTGAGGGATTTCCAGGGCCCAAGCAACGAAACGCTTAGAAAATATCATCCTAGGAGGGGCCCCGGCTCTGGCTCCAGCGAGCATAAGAAGTTGGCATCATCATTACCTCTGCCTCCTTTCCCACTGCCGGTCTCTAGGCCTGTGGAGTATTCCTGCTTCACGAGAACTTTGATTTGATTTGATTGTATGCTTTGAGGCATATATCATTATATAATGCGTATATGTACACAAAATGATCATTGAGCCTAACTGAACTGGTGCTAGAATACAGGTTGAGTATCGATACCCCCCCCAAAAAAAAAAATCCAAAACCAACAATACTTTCCAACACGATTCTTCTTCGGTAACACACGCCGTGCGCCTTTACTCACTCCTCTGTCAGGAGGATCTCAGTGTTGTACATTTTGGCTGTTGTGGTTTTGCAGCAAGGAGGAGGCAGTAAGCCCCTCCCTCTTCGGCTCTTTGCGTCCATCTCCAGGGCGCCCAGGAGGGGACTACTGACCACACGCTTCTTCTGTTTCCTTACTTTGTGGGACCTTCGAACTGTCTTCTGTAATCACCACACTAATTTATGTCCACGTTACCTATTCTTGACAGTTCACATAATTTTATTTTCCTTTGCATCCTCACTAAAGCTAATTGTTGGCATAAATTTTTGCAATCTACTTTTAACAAGGGTTCAACCTCTCCTCTAGCCCACCACCCAGCAGAAGCAGTGGAAGAGAAAAGTTATTAGGATATGGGGGAAGTGGACCTGTTCAGCAATAATTCTTTGGGGGCAAGCTAGGGTTTCATTGCCAGCAGTTCAGTTCCATAGCAAGCACCAAATACAACGCAGCAGCTGCAGACCAGTACTCTGAGCAGACAGACACCAGGCATGAACCAGCACCTGTAGTTCAATCCTGAGGAAACTGCCAGGTTAGCCAACCGGCCTGAGGTAGGGCCATAGAAGCTGCAAGCTGTTGCAGGAACCTCAGTTCTTTGGCGAGTTTTTCTCTGGTGTCAACACAAATGGAGCTCAGTAATGCTATGTAAGGTGAACCAATGCATGCCTGTCTGTAGTGAAGAATAGCGAGGCGGAGCAAACCAAACCAAGGCTCTTGCTTGTCTCCCACCCTCTGTGGGGTCGTATTTATACTCCTTATCTTTAAAATAGAGATTAATTTATTATCATATGTAATTTTAGACACCCCAGAAGAGGGCATCAGGTCTCATTATGGATGGTTGCGAGCCACCATGCGGTTGCTGGGATTTGAACTCAGGACCTTCATAAGAGCAGTCAGTGTTCTTCCCTGCTGAGCCATCTCACCAGCCCCGGTATTTATGCTCCTTCATCATGGGTTCTCTCACGTGTCTGCTATATCAAAACATCCTTTCACCTGTGTCTCCTTTAGGAAAACATTCTTTCACATGTTTACTTTAGCAAGACATCCTTTCATCTATGTGCCCCAGCAAAATGTCATCTGACATAACTAACTTTCTAAAGAAACTAGAATTTTCCACTTCAGGTAATGCAATATTCTATTTTAGTAAATTTGTGTATAAACCTAAATTTCATCATGTGGAATTTCCTGCAAATAGTGCATTATTCCTCTGGCAGTGTCAGAGTTTGGAGTATTTTTGATTAGGGAAACTCAGGCTTCCTGAAGCTTATGTTCCAGCCCCAGCTCAGTAGGGCTTAGGACAGAATCCCGATGGTTTTATACCTATGCATTGATTAGTTCTGCAGTCATTGAAGTCACTATGTTCACTGCATGTCACCCCGTGTGTCAAGAAGGTAGGGAACATACATTTTGTTTATTTGCCCACTCAGGGGATCTAGGAGAGGGAACTAGGCCGAGGTGGGTAAGTCACTGGAAGCTCCGAGGGTCTCTAACCTCGTCCTGTGTTTAACTGAGTCTTACCATTGTAGGGACCTCAGCTTCCTTAAAGTGATATGGTGATAGTTCTAGGTGCCATGTGTCACAAGGAGATGTTACAAGACTCCTTTTTACTATAAAGACATTTGGGGTGGAATATAATGCAGTGCTAGGCAAGATGGTGGGAACAGAACAGAAGCAACAGCATCCCCGAGCAGCGGTGTATAGCTAGGTCTCTGGGGCCGGGAAAAGCCCTGGTGCGTGGTGCCTGCTAGTTTCCTCCTGTGAACATTCCTAGCATTGGCAAATTCATTATGTTAACACGATGTCCCTGGAATGAAACTTCGCAGTGACACATGACCCTGTGAACTGACCAAGAGCCTCTTCTTTGCATGTCTAGATGAGGAAAGGTGGGGGAAGCTCCCTGTAAGCTTAGAGGGTGGAGCTAGCTGGGGCTCCTCTCAGGCCCCGGATTCACCTTTTAGTGCTGTCTAAAGCTAGGGCTGTCATCATGAGTCCCTGGCCCTTCATTTCCTTCACGGTGTCATACCCAGTGAACAGCCGCAGAGACTTTCGAAAGCCCAGATTTCAAGTTCAGCTGAGGCTGCTTGGCAGTTGGTCCTTGAGGATGCCAGTCAAGCCCTCAGCCTCATCCCATGCTTGAGTGATTAGAATTTAGAGTCATCCTTCTCCTGTACCATCCTGGCTCTGAAATGTGATGAGAAAGAATCTGTTTTTGTTTTTAAATTTCGTTGTTTGTTTATAGTTTTCCCAGATTTTCATTTTTTTCCCTCAAGATTTTTTTGCTCTCTTAAGAAAACACTAGGGGCTGGAGAGATGGATCGGCTGTTAAGATCACTGCCTGCTCTTCCAGAGGTCCTGAGTTCAATTCCCAGCAACTACATGTAATAAGATGTCACAACCATCTGTAATAAGGTCCAGTGCGTTCTTCTGGTGTGCGTGAAAACAGTGACAGTGTGCTCACATATATAAAATAAACAAATCTTTAAAAAGGAAAGGAAAACACTGGTTACTTTAATAGAACTTATTGTTTGTAAATGCATGTGGGCTTCAGGGAGCAAACACTTTCTCTGCTAAATACCTAAGAGACAGCAGTGTGCTCATTAGGCGGTGAGTTTTGTAAGCCAGAGGCTTAATTTTAATCTTGAATTCTCATTCTTCTCAATCAAAATAAACAGAAAGGAAGGAAAGAAGGAAGAGGGGGTACATAGGAGAGAGGGTTAGAGGAAGTGTGGGGGAGGGGAAGAGAAGAGGAGGTGAGGAAGGAAGCGGGGGAGGGGGATGGGAAGGACCATCTCTTCTGGATTCTGTTTTCTTAAGTTGGGTGCTTCCTCCCCTCCTGAACGCTCAGGATTCTGTGTTTTAACCTCTGCACACGGGAGACTGATCAGAATTCCCAGGAGCACCGTAATGTAATTTGCTTTGAATACTGTTTGCAAACACAAACTGAAAGAAGGCATGTAACCCTGAAAATATTGACTTAGCAATGGGCACCATCTCTCAGGCTCATGGCCCCTTTACCGCTGAGGTCGGTGGAAGCATCTCCTGGACTCCCATTCTGTGTTGCCCATTGAGGTCACCGAGGCTGCCTTTAGAGTCCAGCGTCTATGCAAAGGACTGTGCAGGTGAGGGAACGGTGACTTGCATGGGGTGTAGGCGCCGCAAACTCAAAAGCTGGCCTCCTCCTTCCCAGCCAGCTTAGAATCAGCCACAGGACAAAGGCAGCGTGTAGGAGAAAATGCAGGCATGACCCGGTGGCTAGCGTATGTGGGGCACTGTGCTTCTAAATAAGAAGCATGGTACTCCATGTGCCTGAGTATTCTCTGAAGTTAGAACACTGAGTTCTGAAGTATGAGTAGCCGGCAGCTGGCCGGCTGGGGATTCTGCCCTCTCCATGACCTATTTGATGTCCATAGAGACCCTGGTGGGATGAGCATTCACTGTCCAAGGTAATGTGCTAGCCAGTCACAGTTGATGGGCTGCCACTATATAAGTGTTTGTTCACACACGACAAAGCAGACTCTGTTCCCTGAAACCATCCCAGAGCGGATCATCCCCAGACCCCTTACCCACGTACTGGCATTGAAGTCTTGGGAGGGGTGGGGGAGGGGAGACAACCCAGTATTGACAGCAGAAGAGCAAGAACCTGAGGGAAGACCTGAAAGTCTTCTGAGTTACAAACCTGCCAGTAAAAAACACTTCTCAATTAGATAGCAATGAATTTAGGAACGGATAGACTGTTTTTGCATGCTCATGTGGAAGCCAGAGTTTGATGTTGGAGGTCTTCCGCAATTGCTGTCCATCTTATTTCTTAAGGAAGGACCCTGAATAAGCTTTGAATGAACTTAGAGCTCTCTGAGGATCTAGAATGGCGGGCCAGCAAGCTTCTGACGTCATTCCCCTAACTCTACTGCACAAGGCTACCCGCTGCTTTTTTAGGAGGACCCTCGGGACTGAACTCTGCCCCTCATGCCTTCATGCTGAGGCTTTACTTTCCAAGGCATCTCCACAGGCCCACAGAAAACTGTTTTCTTGGTCAGGTGGAATTGCAGCGAGCATCCAGAAATCAAACTCGATTATACTAAGTTGGTGACTGTGGAATTCTTCCCTGATAAGATAATAATCTCCTTTAAGGTCTTGTTGGAAATCGTTACCGTGATTTTGTAATTTTTTAATAACGTTATTTTCCCCCTCCTTTGGAATAGGCAGTGTTTCCACTTTGAGACTGTCAACATCTCTGCTTCTTCCTGCACTTAGGCAAAAATTACTAACAGAGCAGAGTTTGCATTTGCAAAGCTTCCTGCACTACGAAAGCTCTCCTTGCTCTGAGACTCTGGGCCTGCTGCCCTGCCACCCCCTTCACTCAAGCCTCTCCTGAGGAGGCTGCACCTCCCCTCTGTGGATTTCTTTGCATGCTGAACCACAGGCAGGATACTTGTTTGCTGCCAGCCTCTCTTGTGGCTGGTAAAAGAGGTCGTGTGCTGTCACTGAAGGCAGCTGAGGTGCAGAACTGAGAGATATGCAAATGAAGCTAGCCAGCAGTGAGCTTTAATTGATCTAGATGAAGTGCCTTTGGATCTTAAATTATCCGAAAATCTCCCAGGGCCTCCTTTCGCCCCTTTCAAGCCCAAGCGTGAAGTTCATTAGCTCAGAAGTGGTGCTGGACAAGATCCTGAGATAATTGGGACTTTGATATGGCGCTGCCTGCTCGAGCTTAAGCCAAAGAAATGATGGAAGGTTTTGAAGTCTTAGTAATTTAAAAAACACATTAAAGGTTAACTGGTCTATAATTGTAGATATTTATGGGGTGTAGTATAACACTCACATACACATATACAACTCACAGTGATAGGATCAGGTAATTGGCACATCCAGAACCTCCAACACTTGTCATTTCTTCATGGGAAGAACATCCAAATTGCTCTCTGCTTTCTATTTTGAAAGACGCAATTGTTTCAACTATAATTCTTCTCTCCCATGACAAGGCCTTAGCTGTTATGCCTCCTAGTCTGCTTCCTTGTACCCACTGAGCATATTTTTCCACATATCTCCCATCCTTTAGTAGTTATTATTCTGAATTTATCCCAACCATGTTAATTTCCTGGTATGGACCATGTGGGACCTGCCTTATTTTAGTTAACGTGACATCCTCTAAGCTGGTCTGTGTCGCTACAAGATGAAAAACTTCATTCTTTCTCATGAGTGTGTCACATCCTATTGTAGAGTGAATAGTCTACATTTTCTTTATTCATTCTTCTAGTGACAGAAAGCTACTCTGGTGTACTATGATTGTTAATAATGCTTCAGTGGACATGGAGTGTAGATATTGCTTTTTCAACATGCTATTTCTTTTGAATAAATCCTCAGGGTAAACCTTTTGGATCACAGGTTGCTCTGTTTGTAGTTCTTTGGTTTGAGAGACCCCTATACCATTGTCCACATAGCTGTGTGGATTATTTTGCTACCACCTGTGCATGAGGGTTCCCTTTCTCCCCATCTTTACAGCCTCACCAGAACATGGGGGGATGTTGTCTACTAAGCCCCACATGGCATCTCAGTGTGGCCTTAAGTACTATTTCCTCCATGGATATTGATGCTAAACAATTTACCTTTTACAAATAAAACCCTTTGCAAAACTTCTTCTGAGAA